>JAIPRL010003839.1:0-43206 GCA_025469235.1 Pemphigus obesinymphae | reverse complement strand
TACTTGACATTCACAATTTATTTAAAAAACAAGCAATATGCTTCATTTACAAAAATAATTTATTTAATACTAAAAATCAAAAATATAATTTAAGAAAAAATAATCTTGAAATACCATTCGTTAGCACTTCCAAAACTTCAGCGTCCTTTTTACAAGTTGGTTTAAGGTCTCTAAATGTTATTCCAAAAGAATTACTAATTTGTTCAAATTATTCTCACTTTAAATATAAACTCAAAAATTGGTTTTACAATAATCTTTAAATGTACAGTAATAATTATTTTTAAATATATGCTATAACACTCACCAATTTCTTATTTATACCTAATCTTTTTAACCAAATAATTGTTATTTTTTCTTGTCGTTTTTGTTACTATTATAAAATTTTTATTTTTATTTTCTCTCTTCTTAATTGTTACTAAATTTAAATTTATATAAAATAAGTACTCTTACTCTACGACACGAGGTCCAACCTCAATGTAGATTAATCTCTAGTAATATTCTAGTCTTAAACAATATGTAAATTGTATATTTCTTAAACTAGAACTATAAATAAATAAATAAAATAAAAAAAAATTATTTAGTTTTGTTTTTAACTCTAAACTTTTGTTACTAAAATTTACTTATAAAATAGAATTTGTATTTTATTTTCAAACATTAGAAATTACATATATTAATTAAATTAATTGAATATAATTTTTGATTTTAATCGAGCCGTATAGATTTTCCTAAAATATAAATATGCACACTATAATATCTAACTATAATCCACTAAAACTGTACCGGCCAGAAATATGAAACATTATCACGCGCATCCCGGACACCTTATTTCTATATACGCCCTTTACATATTTATTGGGCTGTACTCTGTAATTATTCATGCTTAAAAGCTAATAAGAGAAAAGGGTAACTAATTGTAAAAATGGTAACTCTGGTGTATGCTAATTAAGATTTCGTGTATTGCTGGTACAAATAATTCAATAATAATAATTTAATAAATTGACAAATATAATAATTCACAGCAACACAGAAATAGTCTTATCACTAAGCACAAACGAGAATATAACACGTAGTAATTAGCTCTTTTAGTTCAACTATAAAAATTCGTTTGGTACTTAGGCCGGTAATTCCATCAAATAATAGTAAAAATACAATATATAGTTAGCTCACTTAGTTCAATAATAAATATAAATAAAAATATGAATAAATATATTATATTATGTAAATGAAAACTTACAATTTGGTAGAGCGCAGACTGGCCAGCCGTTTTACCTATCCTAAATAAATAAATATGTACAGTTTGTACACACACAAAAATATAATATAATTCACAGGATTGCACAGCCTTTTATATACACTTAAAATCGCACTAAATAATTAATTATACCTAAATTCTCGCGATTAAGCCGAAGTTTATTATGGCGATCGCAGCTTATATTATTTTGCCTATAAAACCACAGTATTGAGACACGACGTTATTAGAATTGCATCTTATTATAATAAGTATAATTATAATTATTTATATTAATATTAAACAGTGGCTTATAGAACCGTTGAATTATAAAAATAGTTATATGGTGCACGAATATTAAATTCACCAAATTAACATTATATAATACAATTTATTCAGCTATTTGAGCTAATTTATATATTTTTGTACATGATATAAGTCGACGAACAGAACGACAATATTACAAAACGATAATGTGTGAAAAAAAATGAATAATATTGAAGATTAGCTTAATTAATTTCTAGATAAAGAACAAAATTATTACTTAAAATATTCAGGCCTCGACAAAAACATTTAAGCATTTAATTATAGAAATTATAAAAATGTATTGTTAATTTTAATTTATATGCTTTATAGAAAGTGTGTTGCAAAAATTCTATATATGTAAGTACAATAAAATATGAAGAAACAAATGCCGCCTTTGTTTTTATAGAGTATAGTGCCATTATTAGTCAGCAATTTCATAGTACTATATATGAAGCTTTGTTTTTACAACTTCTATGTTTATTAGAATTGATAATAACATGGCAATTATTTAAGAACTCACTAAATAAATTAAAATCAATGCACTCGTATTTTCTGCAGATATAAGTTGAGGTAGAGATATATGACGTATCCTGCATATACACGTATTCTTTAAATGACACTGATTTTATATTTTTACTTATAATAATAATAATAGACTAACTCTACTATATTATACTACATATACTATTATTTTATATTTATGAATTAGGTGGGATTTTTATAACTACAACTTGAATGATCATAAGATATTAACATTTTTAATATTGCTTAAAATTACGCATATTATACATAACTATAAATATATTTTTAATAATTATATATTTATTTTTGGTACCCAAAATTTTTAGTGGAAGTTGGTACTTAATAAGTAATAATCAATAAATTTGACATTCAATTAATTTACTATAATAATCAAATAATAGGGATCTGTATATTTTAAAAATTTCAAAAATAAATTTGCATAAATAATATTTTTTTTAGTATATTGTATATGAACTTTCCGCACACTATCTATTTAAAACAGGCTTATTTGGTAGTTCTTATAAATTAGTATTATCTGTGATCATGTGTTTAATTTTAATTTCATTTTTTTATGTCTATATTTATCTAAAATTTTTAGTGGAAGGTGTGCATTAAATATACCTGTCCGTTTTGGGGTAAAAATTTAGGGAATTAGATCTAGTTCATACCTATTGACGAATGGTTATTTTTTAATAACTACTCAAAAATACATACGTTCACTCCACGTATAGGTACGTATAGACTCAGTACAACATCGCAGTATATTTTATCCTCAATCGTATTACACTGAGTACGACCATCTATCATGAAATTAAACACCAACGTTCAATTAAATACATAATAATCTGTGTTTTGATTGTAATTTATATTTCATTTAGGATGATAATACTTTTTAATTTGTACCGGATCTAAGAGGAGCGTAATGAGGCACCTTCCCGGGCGCTAAAATAAATATGAATTCGTATTTTTTCTAGGTTTTACAATTTTCCGATTATGAGAAACTTATTTAGCTTATTCAGATTAAAATAAATAAATAAATAAATAAATAGATCCTATATGTATATTGTATATGTAAGTGTAATATTATTAACTTTTTTCATTTCGAAAAAAAATATATTTTTTGGAAATTGTGAAAAATTTATTAAAACCAGGGTTCGAATGCGTTTTCATAAAGTTATAAGTATAACGTTAAACGATTCAAAAAAACGATTAAAATAGATAACGAAAAATGTAATAGAAACGATAAACAAAAAAATTAGAAAAACATAACGATAAACGGAAAGACTTTGATAACATTTAAATTATCATAACGTAAAACATCAAATATTTGTTAACGTTTAAATCCCTATAACGTTAAACAATAAAAAATGTATAACGTTTAAAATTAGTATAACGTTGGACACTAAAAACTCTATAACGTTTTATTTGTTACCTAAAAGCACCAAAAACAAATTTGGTTATATAATATAATGTACATATTATGCAATATGTTATATATAGATATATTAATATAGTTATAGTTATGCATAACTCCTTAGAAATGATGCGTTTGTTAGAGCCTTAAATAGTTAAATTATTTATTATACGGTAAGTACATTGATTACTATTGTAGCCTAATGGAATTATATGGTATACCTACAAGAATGCTCGGGTATCAGGTTCGATAATATCACGACGACCATATGATTTTTTTGCACTTTATTTTTATTAATATCAAATTTTCAAAATTGAATTACTTATCTTATGTAATTATTCGAAGCGTATTGGAGGATATATTCGATTAAACTGTCCGAATGAGTGAAATGAGAGAGTAATCCTGGTGCCTGCTGGTCACTAAAAGCGGTAAATAATAAAAAAGTTGAAAAAAATATAATATTTTTGTTAAACGTGTGAAGAACGTAATAGAAACGATAAACCAAAAATGTAGAAAAACATAAAACAAAACAACGACAAACGAAAAATTTAGTATAAATAACGTAAATCATGAAATATTCATTAACGTTTAAATTGTAATAACCTTAAAAACTAAAAAGTCTATAACGTTTAAACCCAAATAACGTTAAATACTAAAAAATCTAAAACGTTTAAATTGTCATAAACGTTAAACAAAATAATTTTTTTTGATTCGAGCTCTGATTAAAACAATGTATAATTTATTTACTACGTTTTGTGAATCAAAGCATAATAAATTATTTTTCAGCTAATTTTGGAATAGTCAATTGTAAGTACTAGTATTTAAAAATTAAATCATTTTTACTATGATATAAATAAATATACAAATTCAAAAGTAACTAGTGAATGTTATAATATAAATTAGTAATATTACAAATACCAAAATTATTACATTTTTAACGGCAAATAGAAAAAGGATACTAACAAAATCATTAACTAAGGATTTTGTTAGTATCCTTTTTCTAAACCCGAAATTGTTAACACAAAAATTACACTTGATTTAAAAATTTGGGGATTAACCGGATTATTATTCCAAAATTTTTCGGGCATTATTGTTCAGAAGATTGTTTTTCCGATTACCAGTTTTGGAAATATTCCATTTTTAGGTGATTCTCCAGGGTATCATGTCCTTCTCCTGAATCCATGGAGTCAATGGATACAGATCAAATTCTACAAGTCATGGCCCGAGTCAATTCAAATTTCTAATAGTTTTACAAATTTGGATAAGGAGCAATACAACAAAATATTTATAAAGTCCACATTATGGTGACAATGGTGCTAAAACTAATCACATAATATTTTCATTTCATACTAATATTATCTTGAATAAATTATCCAAATTTTTCACAGAAGTCTCGTTTTGAAATTCTCCAGGAAAGAACATGTACCTTCCCTGAAGCCCCCCCCCAAAGGGTGCTTATGTCTATAGGTACTAAGCCCTTATATTACATGAAAAAATATATGTTTTATCACTTATTTAGAGCTATAAGAATATGTTATTCATTTAATTTATATTTTCAATTATAATAGATACAACTTTTCTATAATAAATACCTACGTAACTTTTAACACTGTATTCCAATTCAGGGTACGTTTTTGAAATTTCATATTTATGAATATTGAATTTTTTTATTTTTTCATTAATTGATTTAATACTTCAGAATTTATTATTGACATTTTAAGTTATGATGGGAAAATTCGTACAAAAAATAATACAACTATTCCCATATCGAGAGTACAGATGTTAGGGTATGTTAGCACTAAAATTATAAATATTATTAATTTTAAAATTAGTATTAGGTATAAAGATATTAGTTGATGTTAGAATGATTTTTTATTTTTTTTTAATGGAATAATAACTCGAAGAGTTAATAGGTAACTTACCACTCATAGATATAATTACCAGTATATTTTATATTATATAGACAATAGGTATTATAAGTTATGCTATAATCTACAAATACCTTTTAAATTGTATACTTATGTATTTAGTATTTAAACATTTCTACGTATACTAAATTAAAAATATACTTCATTTTTCAGATGATACATCCGTAATAGGTATGTTATTCTTTGAAATTTTTAGTATTAGGTATATTGCACGTTATTAACTTAAGGCCAATATTTTAGTGTAATTTAAGGAATGCACATTGCACAGAGTATACAATTAAATTAACTTATTAAAATAGTGTTTTGTTGTTTTTATCAATAACATATAGATGTTGCATAGAATAAAAGTTCAGACCTTCCACATATATAGTAATACTATATCAAAAACGTTGATTTACGTCATCAAATTCGGGATAGTTCCTTATCACAAACACTTGATTTGTTGGTACTAATAACTTTACTATATATTTAATTAATAATATATCGATTTAATGAGAATTTATTAAATAAATGAAGGCTCAGATATTCCTTAAATCGATATTATGTTATGATTTTCTTCAACAGTATACCTAAGTAACCTAAGATCTTTAGTATTATTATAATCGTAAACATTTTAATACATTGAATTATATAATTATAATATTTAAAGTATGAATATATCACTAATTTCTAATAACTGATCTAAAACTGGTAATAATAATTCATTTAAAAAAATAAAAAATATATCCATTTTTGTCTGTTTATTGCGTTGTTTTGAAAAAATGTTAGTGTTTTATATTGTTCAAAATGGATAAGAAATTAATTCTTTACATTAAAGTGAAGTATTATGTCAGTATAATAATTTTAATTTTAGCTTGTTAGGTCAGTAATTAATCAATTTTAAATTCTTAACTTTTAAAAAATTTCGAATTAATTTTGTTAAATTTGCCCATTGCTGATAAAAAAATTAAGTGTATTCCTTTGAATAAGTTGTTGATTAAATCTAGTAGTTTTTTAGAATTAAATATATAATATGTATATGTAAAAAACGTCAATTGTTTTTACATCAACTATCACATATGATACTATATTTTGTAATCAACATGATCGTGAATTTACATAATTGTGGCTTTCGGAATAAGTTTAAACATATAAAATATCTGGGCAAAATTATGGACAAGAAGATAAACTGTGATTTCATCATATGGAATTAAAAATTAATTAATACACAGTTTTTATGAAGCTTTCTATCTACAAATATCACTACAAGTTGTGATATAATTTGGTATCAACGTGTATTGATGTGTATAATACTAATACTAATACGGATACTAATTTAGTGAGACTGTATCATGAGATTAGTATCACAACTAACCGTATCATGTATGGGTCACTATATATACTATGTTATCTAGCGACTGATGGAGAAGATTTTTAATGCATAAATTTTACGCGTTTAATGAGTTGTTTGAAAAATCAAAAAATTGATATTTTAACAGTTCAAAAAACATGTATAAATGAAAAAATCAAAAATCGGGTCATCAATTTCTAGATAATGTTATTAGCTATAATTCATATTTCTAACATGTTTGTAAGTTGATAAAAATGAAAAATGCTAAATTAAGTTTTTCATTAAAAAATTGTTAGTGTGGCGCTTTCTTAAGACTGAATTTGATTTTTTTTTTCATATAAGCAAAATTGAATAAAGTTTAACGGTTGAAGGATCGCTTTTTTTGCATAAACTTTAGTTCCCCCTGTTGTCATTTTCCACTTTAACCACTGATATCCTATCAGTGAATTCAGTACAGTCCGTGTCCACGGGACGGGCCGAAGTTCGTCTTCCATATGTCGACACTGGGCTGCCACTGAGAGGCGATTCAGACGTGACGGACCAGATGCTTGCTGGCCTCTTTAATAGCGCACAGCTCTAATAAAAAGTGTTGAACAGGGCTAGAACGGTAAAACCCTGAAAAACCTCAGGGTTATCTGTATAATTTTTACCAGTTTCGCACCTCCAGTGTTACTAAAATAGTCACGGCCTAAATTATTGTTGAAAGTTACCATATATTAATTAAGTAACATATAAATAAGATGAAACTGTACCTATGTGATTATATGAGTATATATCTAATATTAATTAAATTATAAAGACAAAATGTAATTGATTTTTTATTAGACATATTTATTATATTTCAATAACAAAGTAATTTCAAACATTTTATCAGATTTGAAACCTCTCCTTCCGTCAAAATAAATAATTATTCGGTATTATATTTAGTATATAAATTATTCCAAAAACATTATTACTATTAAATATGTATTACATTGGAAAACATTGATAATATAAAATCAACAATGGTATACACGGGGGTAGGTACATAGCTAATAGCCGCTGTAGGTACTTGTATTTTAGTGTAGGTATTTTAGGTAGAGATATTCTATATTAAAAGTTATTTTTTATTGTAATTTCTTAAATTGTCAACGTCACGGCATGTGCGCGAGTTATGCATCGATTGTACCCTGTAGATACCTACACTACTAAAATTGCGTATAGGTATTTAAAAATAAAAACATCGTCGTTAACACGTTAGGAAAAAAAAACTCTTTAAGTTAAAATTTAATTTGACAAAAAGTAACAAATGAAGTAACTTAATTAAAATTCACTTAACTTTTAACTCATTAATTTGGCACAGAATTGGTAAATAGTAAGAAATTATGTACACCAATTTCATTAATTAAACACAAAACCAATTTCAAGAAAACAAATATCAATGGCTATTTTATTATTTTATACTATTCGTATATTGGTAAATAGGATGTGTATTAAATATTAAAGAAATTATTATCATTAAAATAAATTATTAATTTTTGAAATACATAATTAACTACCACCATATTCATATACATTTTTGAACAAAATGAATTTTCAAAATCTGTTTTTTATAAAAAATTATTTATTCATTTATATAGACATAAAAATATGAAATTTGAATGAAACGATTATTACCTTATAATAGAAAATATTTCAATCTAATAACTTTTTAGGTAATTTAAAGAATGTAAATTCATGGATAAAAAATAGTAAGTATCGAATAATATAAATAATTAAAAATCATATAGTAAATAAAAATTTAGACAAGGAGACTATGGTTGTGTGATTTTAAAATTTAAAAAAGATATTTTTACAGGGACTCCTGTAAAATTGTAAAATTGTTTAGTACCTACTCATTAGATATAAAAGTAAATGAACAAAGATTATTCACGGTATAACTATGTGTAAACATCTTAAAACGAATTTTGGTTTATTAATTTACATTTTTTTGAAAGATTAATAAATAATAATAGTGGGAATATATCACGATAATTATAAAAAACCTGAATCCAATTTTGAATATTTAAATTATTTTATGATTGAAATAAAAATTATTTTGTCTATTGAGTTACATTTAAATGGTAAAATATTAAATTTTATAATTAGCTAGAATATTTTGATGTCCCAACTAAATCATTTATCTTAAACATTAAGTCATTCAACGCCTATTATAACTAAAGGTGACACCGCTATTTCCAAATACCGGTAATTGAAAATACCGGTATTTCAAAATACCAGTATACTGGTAGTTATCGATATATCGATAACTCGGTAATTATTGATATATCAATAACTCGGTAATTATCGATAACTTGGTAATTACCGATATATCCATAACTACTGGTAAGTCGATAATTATCGATATATCGGTAGTTACTGGTTTGTACTTGTATACTGGACAGTGGACACATGTAAATTTAATTACAAGTGTTTTTCAAATCTTTCCAATAATTGTTGGTCACTTGTTGAATATTGTTGGAACATTGAAAAATTTGTTGAATGTTTATTAATGAGTCACAAGCAATTTTCTATAAACACTCCTAACTTCAACGGCACAATAAAAAAGAAAAAATTATTATCACTAAATAATACACAATAATCGTTTTGACATTATTAGAAAGGATTTATATATTATGATAAATATGATATAATTAGATTTTAATGTCAATATTAAATATTGGTTGTTGCAACGATTTTTAAGGATGGTCGGGTGGTCACAATAGAGGCGTGTCACGTATCACGTAACATCGTCACGTATCGTGTTACGCGATACGCGACGTGTTGCGTGATACGCGACGTGTTGCGTGATACGCGAAGATGTTGCGACCATCCTAGTTGGTGTTTTTTCAATGTTGCAATGTTTGCCCCGTGTTACGCTGCGTTCCACCATTCGTCTCAGTTGTCTGTTGTCTTTCAATACGCTTTTTGATAATACTTTTAGTTCATTTTTTTTTTTTATCTTTTTTCTTTATATTATTTATTATTATTATAATGTATTATTATTTACGTTATTTGTGTTTATATCAACAATGAATAACTTACAAGCAAATTCTCCTGCATACAAATACAATCATTAAGCATTAAAAAAACAAAAAACAAAGAAAACCAAAAAAGATGGTGGCAAACGAAACTTTACAAAGGGAGAGAGGAGCATAGTGGTAATATGTTGTTGGCCGATTTAAAATTCCAATCAATAAGAGGACAATATAAAAATTTTACACGAATGTCACCAATTGATTTTGAATATTTGATGCATTTGGTTGGACCAAAAATTGCCAAACAAGATACATGCCTGAGAAAATCAATTACTGTGCAAGAGAGGTTGTCAATAACATTACGTTTGTATGCTTTGGATGTTTAGCATCCCACAGCATTCGTTTTCATTGATATAATTCAATTAATTGTATCGTGTTGGTCTCGGTCCATTCCATTTCGATATTTTAACTTAACTTTTATTATAATTAAAATTAAAACAAGAACACTTAGTAAATGTAAATTAAAATCACTCTAAACTGTGCACAGGAGGGCTGTGAAATATATAGTGTTACCCTATAAATTGTATTCGATTTATAATCACGTCCAAATTGTCACGTAACATTAACCCGTATCATCCCTTGGAGCGGGCAAAAAAGCCGACAACCGATGGAAAGCGGGGTAACACCATCACGTATTATCTTGTTCGCTATTTTGTTACGCGTTGATGTTGCGCATTAACATCCACACTATAGTTGCAGTTACGCGACGGTGTTGAGATACGGCATTATGTTACGCATGAATATTGCAAGTGTGGACTCGGCTTAAGTAAGTACACTGTTTTGCGCGATTACGTAACCGCCTGGACACCCGAGCCCGAGTTTCGTCTACTTGGTTATAATTTTCTCAAGTTTTATTGAACTTCACGTCTCTATATATGGTTTTGACAGAATACCATATTTTGTTTTCGTATATAAATGGTCAAACTGTATATTTGAGATTGTCCTACTAACTGTTAACGTCATGTGTCATGCTGATAGAATCACGCCGCCGTACTACATGTCGCACGTGTAAATTTTTATCTATGTTCATTGTTATATTTATGGTCAGCGTTCAACTTTACAATTTTTGCAATATAAACGAATATTGCCAACAAGATTTTGTCTTGTCTAGTTTTGGATAGGGTTATTTCTTCATGTATATTTTATTAATTATATTATATAAGATTGGATGGATTGGTCGTGGTAAAATTGGTAGAAATGCATGTTTCGATACACGAGACAGTGGCGTGTCCAGCACAAAATAATTGGGTAGGCCCTTTTTGTTCTGTAGTTTGTTTATTCTACACCAGAAAGATTTTGCCTAGCATTATGGATAGTGAATTTTCGGGTTTTCAATTTTGGCCATTATACTTTTTCTAATAGGGTTTATTTTTTTATTTAATAATAGATACTTTAAAAGCAAATTATTTTTAACAATATTGATTAAATATGTACTAGGTAAGTGGTAGGTATAACATAATAGGAAATATAACAGTCTTTATTCTTTATAGACTTTTTAGAGAAAACAACTTAAAAAATTAACAAAATTATAAAAAATATATACAAATTAATATTAATTTACAGAGTAAAGGAAATTCGTCTATTTTTTATTTTTACAAACTCATCAATCACAGGACTAGGATCATTTATCAATGGACTAATCAATTCTCTTTCAATTGATAATATCGCAGTATTATGTAGACGCTCAGTGGTCATTGTTGACCTCAAATATGTTTTTATTCGGCCCATTACTGAAAAACTTCTTTTGGCTGCTGCACTTGATACAGGAATTACCAGAGTTCTAGTTATTATTTTTTTTATTTCATTAAATGCTGGTCCTAAACTTGTGAGTTCTTTGTGGACTTCAGAAATGTCAACTGCTTTGTTCAACATGGTTTTTACCAGTTTTGCCTGTGATATGATTTGTTCAATTGTAGTAAAGTTTTCTCCATATAACTCACCTAAGTACCGTAGTTTTGTTACATCCATAAAGTTAGTTGAATTAGGATCACATGCATCAATAGCTGTAAGGAAATCATTATATTTTTCAAATCTATTAGCTAATTCACTAAGAATTTGGTCAATAATCTCAAAGTGTTGCTGTCTAAATGCATCCTTTTTATTATTAGTACTTGTACCTTGTGTTTCATTTTTCCTATGATTAATATTGACTAAGACATGCCCATCACTAAATTTTAAAGGTAAATTCAATTTTCTGCTTTTATTTATATCAGTTATATCTATGAAATTTGAAGTTTTGGCAGCCACTAAAGTTTCCTCAAAAAATATATTAAATTTTTCTTGAGTTCTTAAATTGGTTAATTGTAAAATAGTTGACTTAACCAATTTTAAGCACTTAATAATATCTAAATTTGACGTTTGTAAGTAAATAGATAAATGATTTATGGTTCCTAAAATGTCATCCATATAAAATAACATTAATAGTGTTTCAAACTTACAAAATTGATACAAAAGACCTTTAGCTTCAGCAGCTTCTCTTTTTTTATTACTTAATGCACACTTTTGTATAGCATGAATGACACATCCAAATCTATTTTTAAAAAAATGTACTCCTTTATATTTTGACACCCATCTGGTTTCACAGTGTTTTTAATTTAAAAAATTAATCTCTAGACATTTTATAACCTTACACATTCACCTTGGTTTTGATTATGAGTCAGTTCAATTTCATTACATTCACTTGATGGAACTTGACAATTGTCAATGTTATGTATTTGAAGTTTTTCGCTACGACGACCTCTTAATCCTATGTCTTGTCGAGCACAATATAAAACTATTCTGATTATAGATGTAAGGACTACTCGATTTTTTATTATTTGTTTTTTAGCATAGTTATTATATTGACTAGATACAGCACCATCAGATTTTGATTTAATATAAGCATGATACTTTTCCAAATTCATTTTATGTATATTACTACATTCATGTTTAATTGTGGTGTTAAATACATTTTTCCAATCACAATAACCACGGCTAATGTAAACTTCTTGTTTGGAAATATAGTTAATATTTAAGGCAAAATGCCGACAGTAAAAACAAAATATTTTATCAAGTCTTATGGAGTATTCAATCCATAGTCTTTTTAAATACCATGATGCGTTAAAAGATCCAAGTTTATTTGATATACTATGGCAAGAAAACTGCTGCAAAATCGGCTGAACCGGTTTCTGATCAACATTTTCACTTATATCACTTACATTGTACATACTTTTTTCTGGATCTGGGATATGAGTTGTAGTAGTACTAGATAATATATTTGGAACTAATACCGGTGTGTTTGTGAGATTGTTTTCTATAAACATTTTTGTAGGAGGTTCATTAGGTTCCTTGGTTATTAAAAACCGTTTCATGTTCACTGTAAACTGTTTTCTTAAAAACTACAAATAAAATTGGAGAAATTCAACAAAATGTATAAAACGATATTTTTAAAAATTATTAAAACGTTATCACTTATCACTGACAGTGGCATCGCCAATGTCGTGTGACGAACCGACGACATTATGACAACGGATAACTCTTCCATTAGCCTGTTGATAGTGATATATCTTTAATCGTGCTGCTAACTATGTCCTATTCGCACCTACTATCCACACGCCGCGCTAAATCCGATAGCAGTTCTAAATAGTGATTACTATATGTGATAATAATTTTTATATGATTGACCAATATTAAATGAATAATATAAAAAAAAAAAAGGTCAAATAAAAATTGGACAGGCCCGGGCCTAGTCGGCCTACCCTGTAAACACGCCACTGACACGAGATCTGCGTTTTGAGTTTTATAAACATTTTTAATTACAATTTCCAAATTGATTTAATTATTTAAGTTGACTTTTTTATACGTAGTTAAGGTTTTTTAATTATTTATATTATGTAAAGAATAAACGTTTTAACTACTCTCTACAATTAAATATTGTTTTATTAATATTGTTATAAAATATTATTATGCTATATGGTAATAAATGCATAGCTACCCTAATTTATGATATAATTATTCCTTATTACAAATATAAAACATAGGTATCACTTTATTACAAATATATTTATAGGGAACAGCAATACATAGTGGCTTAATTAATGTATTGGTTTTACAATTATGTGTTTTTTTTATTATGAAATGGTTGGAAGGTTAAATAAATATAGAGGAAAAATTGTAATTTTCATGGTTTAGTAGTTAGGTTTAGAGTTAGGTTAACCTATTATTAAAAAATGTTAATACTATTGCACTGAAACTCTGCTCAGCATCGTTTTTCTCGAATGCAATGATTTATCTTTGATTTCAAATTATATGTCCACTACTTACCCAATGAGTGAATTGCTTCCACGTTTCACTCTCTACTAGATTTTTTTACGATTTTTGTCCTTAAATATCAAACTAATCTAATTCGAGATAATAACATTTTAGTGTTTTGTTTGTTAAAATGTATAGGTAATTAATTTAGGTAGGTATATTATATACTCTGTATTATATACTATATAGTATAATATATTATACCTATATTAACCTAATTACCGGTATTGTGTTTAAAGTTTAATATAACATTGTCTGTGGTACGCTTAAATCATATATGTACGACAATATATGGTGTTATACAATAATTTATGATGTAAATTCTAAGGAATATATTAATCGTAAAAACAATAACTTCCGTACATACGGTATTTATTGTGAAAATGGTAATTATCGTGTATACGGTATTTACCCGTAAAAACGATAACTACCGAACATTCGGTATTTACTATACATACGATAACTACCGTACATACAGTAATTACCGTATATACGGTATTTATCGAAAAATACCAACATATCGTTATACCGAAAAAAACCGTTATTTGAATACCGGAGTGAATTTCACATACCGCCACCTCTAATTATAACTATAACTCATATATAGAAGAAGGCACATTTAATAATGGACCAATATAATTTTTCAGAATTTCGGCACCAATGAGAACTAATGAATCATTTCGTTTAAATAAAGATCAGGGATATCATAAAACGCCTACATCTTTAGAATATTTTTCTATTGATTTAGCATCTACTGTTGTCATGAATTATATGCATTACATTTGCCTTGATGTTATTAAAAGTGAACTGACATTTTGGATTAAAAGGAAAAAACCAGTTAAGTTTAAATGTGATGATTTTTAATCATAAATGTCTTCACGATAGAATTCATATTAAGTAGAATTCAGTAGATAACCTCGAAATAAAAAGTAGTTGGAATATTTTAAGAAGGTGACTAAATTTAGATCTTTTCTATTGTACATAATAGTAATTGTTTTATAAGGATTATTAAAAATCAACTTTATCTGTATTTTATGTTATTACATTATCTATAAGAATTTGAATAAACAGTAAAACGTGTATCACTCACAATAATATAGTATAATAATAATTAAAATAATTTGTTTCTCAATATCCTATATTATATGGTTATGAATTTGTGACATATAATGTACATGAATTAATTAATTTGGCTGACTTTGTACTTCAACAGGGTTCTCTTGATAAATTTAGTGCTTTTAAATATGAGAACTATATTTACAAATAATAAAAGAAACTGTAAAAAATGCCAGGTATCCGTTATAAAATGAGTATAATAGAATTGTTAAACTACAAAAATTTCAAATTAAAAGAAATACACGGACACGTCTTATCCTATTTTTGAAACATGAAATCGACTTTGACCCAAGAAAGCATAGAGATGCAAATATAACTTTCTATGATGAAGTTATTTTTTAAAAATTTGTTGATTTTTTTTATTATTATTTAATATATTTTATTTTATAACATTATATTTAAAAAATATAATTTTTTTATTTATATATACAACTATTTATTATTAAGTATTACTATTAATCTCTAACTTTTAACTATTAAGTAAAATTTTTTTTTAATAATATAATTCTTTAAAGTTCGTTTGTTTAATCTTGATTTTATAATATAATATTTAAAAATATTGTTTCTGTACTTAGGTACAAAATACCTATATATATATCATATATGTACAACTTTACATTAACCTTTGAACAATTAGCATTTCTCTTGAATATTATTTAATTTTTTTTTTTTAAGTTTGTGTCTTTAATGTTGATTTTTACAATAATATTGTATCTATTTGAAAAAAAAATTTTGTTTAAATGTACAACTTTAATTAAATAAAATTGATTTTTTCATTAACTTTTATTGTATTTATATGTAATTCATATTACACTAATAATGTTATTTTCCAACTACTAGTTAACATCAACTTAGGATACTTCAGGGTAGTCTAATGATGATATTTAGAATTTACCAGTTTTAACGTCTCAGAGAAGACCAATGTGTCTAGTGTCTAATATAAGAAATTCAATAGACGTCAATTTTAAAAACATGTGATAAACTATAGAAGTTGGTGTTGTATAACTATACGAAGTTAGTTATACCTCTCGGTTAGAATATCTCTCAACTTGGCAATTGGGATCTCAGATAAATCTCTGAAATGTTAACATGCACTTCGATTAGAACATCGCATATAACGAGGGTATATATATGCGACACCAAAGCAATTGATTTTTGTACACAGAGTAGTGAAATAGATAAATAGTAAATATAGGTAGATAAACACTAATCTTAAAGAAAACCATATACCGATTGGTTCTTAGTAATACTCAATAATGATAATATTATGAAGTTTCTATTCTTTAAAATCTTTGAAGTATAATTATAATTATTTTAATTTAATATATTATAACCTTGTACAGAAACGAATGAAAAATTCGATATACCATATAGTAAGTACCTACAATATATTAATATAAATTCATTACATACTCTTGTGCCATCAATTATGTTGATAAATACGTGGTTTAATTAAATATATTACGTATATATTATATATATATATATTTTAGATTTCTATATAACAGTGTTGTTTTTTCTGGGTGTGCAAGTTATGTGTTAACTTCTTACAAAATCTACGTGTACAATGATTATTTTGATCATAATAAATATACATTTTAAAAATAAAAAGAACAATGTACGATTGTTTACATAATATATAAATAATATCAAATATATAACGATTGTCATAGATCCATTTTTTATTAGTAGGTATATATTATGGAACGCAAATAAATATATTGAACCAATAAAATAAATACAACCGGGTTTTGCCTCGAAACTCGACCGCGATGTGTTTACGTGTTGTAGGACGTTTAATATTTTGTCAACGGCTTCATGATACCTTTATACCTATAATCGTATATGATCGTATTTCTATGGTCCGTTCCCGAATCGCCGACGTGCCGACGACGTATTTTGTTTTTTTTTTTTTTTTTGCCTCGTTCCATTTCGCCGAATTTTTAGATTCTGATAGAAAATTGCATCTAGAGGGTACTTTAAACAAGTTATTTTTCGACTATTTTAACGTGGCAGGAAAAACTACCAAAAAATTACAAAAATATTTAAATTATTATTATTATTATCATTATTTGTCTGTCCTATCTAAAGCTATTTGGCGTATATTATATAAATGAATAAATAAATTATATACAAAAAATTTTGAAAATCGGATCTCTATTTGGTTTTTTATAGCAGTTTTAAGATTTTTGACGAGATGTTATATAAATACAATAATTTCAAGTTAAAAGACTGAATTATTTATTTATTAATTATTATTATTAAATATTAATTAATATTAATTCGTATTATTAACCGGATTGGGTAAATAAATATTTTTAAACAGAAATCGTAAGGAACGCGGCGACGAAAAAAGTCTAGTTAGTTTTTAGTAGTAGTTTGATTTTTCTTGTGTATCTAGTGTGTCTTTAATGACAATATCGAAGGTGTGTGGTGTACTTGGGGGGGGGGGTCCAAAATAAGTGGACAGACATACGGATACAACGCCGATATACAATTATATAGAACGTCGGCGATATGGAACGTCAGCGAAATGGGATCAAATCGTCTGCAAAATGGAACGTCGGCGAATCAGGATACGACCATTTCTATCGGGTAACTTCGGTATAGTGTCAATACCTGACCAGGGCGTTAACTTTTGAAACGACTTGCGGGATACGACTATGCCGAGTACCATCGTATTATTTTCAATTGTGTATATCGTAGTTTATGACTTTATGCAGGGGTAAGGTAGTTCAATGAACATACGAGTACAATGTTCACTTTTGTGGCAAACTATAGTTTATCACACAACTCGAAAGTATATTATACTCTATATATTATAATATAATATAATATAATATTTTATTTTACCTGTTATAGGTACCATAGTACCTATGGAGTTCAGAACATGCAAAAACGTTGCATATTATAATATATTTTGTGCATGCATATTTTTCTTATGTAAAAGGGTGTTCGCATTTCTATTATACGTTAACGCCCAATGTCTAAAGTCAGGAAAAGCTACTGCTATATAATACTATGAATTATTCATAATAAATCCAAATAAATTCATAAAATATTCATCTATAACCCGTCCAGTTTATCTACGCCCTCGGTGGCGTCACACGTTTAACCAGATCAGGGGTTCAAAAATATTGATTGAACAATTTGTGATACCTACAATGTGCAATTTTTATATTATCATAAATATTATTGGGTAATCAATTTTTGCCGGGAGTATTCCATAGAAATAACCTCAAAAAAGTATGTAAGCAACACATTCGTGCTTCCACAATTTTAATAACCCATACAAATTTAAAAATGTAACGGTTGCCATATGCGCAGATGAACTAGACGGGTTACACCCATATAGGTTTCAGTCCTTATATTTCACGGCCATTATTACTATTAATTCCATAGACTGGATTAAATATATCATATTATTTAATATATATTTAAGCGTATAAAAAATTAATAATGTAACTTTTTCCAGCTTTAAATTCTTCCTAACTTTTTTTTTTTTTATTAATTACTTTAGTGGATTTCAAACGTGAGGCTAATGTTTTGTCAAGTAAGATTAATTACCAAGTAAAGTATATTTTAATTGTTTAAACTAAAGAATTGTTTTAACTTAAAAAATTAGAGACAAAATTTAGTATCCTAGGCACTACATTGATTATATTAATTTTATCAAACCGAATACCACTCATAGTCATTTTTTCAATACTTACCATTATCCTAAAAGTGAATAATTCACACCCCACTAATGTATATAAGAGGTCCAAGACACTTATTATTTCATCAACAATATGAATAAATCTTGTAGAATATCTAATATTTTATTTTTCATGTTTCTTCATGTCAAAAAAGAATATACTTAATATAGTTGATAAATGATAATATTGTAAAACATTAATTATTATTAATTTTTATTTATTTATTAATTTTTTGGTCTTCTTGTATAGAATCTGCTAGTTTAAAAAGTATGTACATTTTAAACACTATATATAATTTATTGCTATCACATAAAATACAAATTGTACTAATAATTGAAGATAGGAATAACCTATTTACTAAGTTAATTATTAAGTTATTATTAACGATTTAACCTAACTAGTTACTTCAAAGCACTATTGACTTATTATCCTATAAAGTACGAGTATATTGAAAAAATGTTTAATTTTAGGTCAATGTTTCATTAAATAAAAATTCAATTAAAAATGAACCATTTCATTTATATTGTTATTAAAGATTTTAGGCCCTGTGATGAAGAATAGAATAATATCTTAATATATCCATAGTTACTTCTTGAATTTTGTTAATTATACATAAAGAAGGAAGCTCTAAATATGTCTTCAATAGTAAACAAAACAAGATAGAATAGATTTTGTGCTTGGGCATATATTAATAAGGGAAGAAACAGAGTCATTAAGATTAGTTAAGAAAATGTATGTTGCTGGTAATATGAGGAGAGGAAGACAGGAAGACCGAATAAAAGGTGAGGTAATCTGATGGCGAGTGATATGAGGATAGTAAAAGTAAGTAAAAAGGATGTGGGATATAGAGTTAAGTGGAAGTATAGAATTATGGTAGGTCACCCCTAATAGTTTGGAGAGAAGTCAAAGGAAAAGAAGTAGTTATTTTAGTTCTTAATTTTTATCTAAATGTGTTTAAATTAATTATTTGATATACAAAATTAATACCATGGATATAAAACTAATTATTTAATTATATTTTTTATATTGAAATTTCCAGATAAAAAATGTGCTCCTAAATCACTTAGTAAGTATACAAAATATTAGTTATGTAAACGAAAAATATATTGCTACCTAAATAAGATAGAAAAGTATAAGTATATCCTTATAAATATTTAAAAAAAAGAAATTCAAAAAATGACCAATGATATATTTAAGAATATCCATTTTAAGAATGGTAACCTAACTATTATGAATAAAGAAAGACAAAATTATACAGCTTTTTACATTATATTACATATAATACATACATATTTATTATATATCATACATATATTTCTCTACATCTCTCACTATAGAGTTATTTTGTAACCAGTGATGCAGGGCAGATTGCTTCACACCACTTCATGAAAAAATCTAGAGTATTCACTTGTCATTATTTATTGTTGATGAAATATATATACATTTATATAGGTTTAATTTTACATAATCATACATAGGTTAATACATAAATAGCTTAGTTACATACCGTGGACATATATTAAACTTGAAATGATTATATACATATATGTCAACATGAATAGTACATATATTGACACAGAATGGTTAAGTACATGTATTAGATACAAAATAGTAAATAATACAAAGATTATACAAGCCAAAACCGGACGGGGGACACGTCTAGCCGGGGGTTGGTGTACAATTGATTATTCCCTAGAGAATCGTGCCCGTCCCTAAAACCCCTGTTTCAAATATACGGTTTTCCAAGTCTAATCCCAATCGAAAGAATAATACTATTAAATTTGAAAAAACTCTCTGTATAGGTGGTTAAGGATTACGAGAAAGACACATCCAAATAGATAACCGTTTTAAGATGAGATGGCATGATGTAAGGACGCCTGATTGTAGGAAGTTGATGTCATGCGAACCCAGATGCCATGTTTTTCGGTGCCATTAGGTATTCTGGTGAATCCATTATTGTGGTCCGTTGCTGGAACTACTTAGTATAGCCTAGTTGTCGCTTCTGGCGGAAGGCTGGCGTTCAGCAGATCGAGTCCATGAACCCGAAATGCCGCCTGTAGCTAACGACTATAAGGTAAGATATATGCAACTGTGAAAATTACCTATTTGTCGTACCGTCGGTTATTTGGTAGATCTAAATACCGCGGAGAAGCATATCATAAAAACACGACCAAATATGTGGTTCGGTAGATGTGGATAGCTCACCCAAATAGGTGGCACTAGGTTAGGAAGGCTTTTTCGGATAAAGTATAGGCTTGTGGTCTCGTGCGATTACTGCTAGCGTCATCGTCGTCACCGATATTTAGCTTCTTGTTCGATGGTCTTGAGGTATTATAATAATCAGCGAACAAATGTTTTTGTATAGTAAAAATGGTCGTGAAAACAATCGTTCTGAAATTTGATTGTCGTTAATTACGTTTTCTCTTTGAGTCGCTGTGGTTAGAGGCAAATTGCTGGTTCTCAGTCAAATCTGGTCACAATTTAGCTTCTTGATGTTTTTCCACTGTTCAAAACATCGAAGTATTTTATAATCTTAACATCTTAAGTGTTGAGAACGGAGTTATTTCTGCTTTTTCGGTTTTGCATGTTGGATGGATAAAAGCCGATGGTCTATTCCAGGCCTTATCCTTTAATGGTGGTTTGATATATTTTGTAAATTAAGGATTAAATTGAGGCGTATGATTGGTGTATAGTTATTGTATAATGTAAGTTCCAATGGGCGAATTTCTGATGTTTGGACCCATTTGAGTGGACTTGATTTATGTTTGATTAGGGGCTGAAGTATATATTGAGAATTTAAAGTTTTGTGTTAAGTAGTATTGGGCTTTTTTGTGAATTTCAGGGAATAATATACCTCAAACACGAGTGGCCATTTTAGCTATTTTTGAAATATGATGTCCAAAGCGGATGTACTGGTCAATTATTAGGCCAAGATAGATTGCGTGGTTTAACCCTGATTGGGCAATTGTTTATGGTTAAATATCTGAAATGAATGGTTAATTTTCTACTGAAAAATACTACCACTGTTTTAGCTTTGTTTATTCATAGGTTCCATAGCTTGAATCAATCGATAACTAGATTTAATGTATTTTTAGTTGTTTGACTGCTATATTGCTTTTTTTTGGATGAGAGATATATTGTGTCATTGGCAGTCAGATGACCTGTCGATTATGGGAATGTTGCTGGCATATAATGTGTATAAGAAAGGCGCTAGACACGAGCCCTAAGTTACGCCAGCTTTTACGGGCTTTGATGGTGAAAATATAATTTAATAAGAAGTATTTTACTTTTTAAGGAGATGAACAGAGATATTGTTTACGGTTAATTCGTGTATGAAGCTATCGTGTCATACACGGTTAAACGCCTTCTCGATATCAATAAAGATTGCTGCTGTGTGGAGGTTGTTATTGCAATATCTATTTAACCGGTCGACCAGACTGACCAATTGGAGTATTGTAGAAATGACAGTGGTGAAACGCATATTGTTTGGATCTTATTATATTGAGTGCAGAGTTTTAGAATTTCATGAGCATTATTTTTTCGAAAACCTTTGATAGGGTTGAGAATAGAGCAATTAGTCGGTAACTGTTTGGCTTATTCGGAACTTTGCCAGGTTTGGGAATATAACTTATGGTTGCCTTTTTCTAGGTATAATGAAATAGTTGATTCTCAGACAGCCAAAAAAAATGTTGGTGATGTTTAAGATTGTCTTATCGGGCAGTAAATTGAAAGTTGAATTTGTTATTCAGTCTTTGTCATGGGTTTTTAGAAGTTTTAATAAGATCTTTTTAGTGTTACCATGTGACATGAATAATTTAGAGTAAGTGATTGTGATTTTTTTGATTTTCTGTGCTGAATTAATTACGTGAGGAAGATCAGTGTCCTGGTTTTATTGGAAGTGAGTGAAGATATTGCTGTATCTATTTCAGTTTGACTGTAAATTTTAGGGTTTATGTCAGTGGATTAAGATAATATTGTAGAAAATTTCTTCCAATTGACGTACCTGCTTGGTTTAGGAGAAGATGGGTATATCGGAGTATTGTGGACTTCGAATAAGATCAAATTGTAGTCGAAAGAGAGCTTGTTGAAGTTTCTTATTTGAATGGACATAGGTATTTAGATATCCAAGACGTCAGGTCTTTAACGTTAAGTGTAAGGATGGTAAGTGGGAGTTAAGGGGGCCATAACCACATAATCGTTTTTCTAGAAGTGTTGATATAGGATTTCACCGGCAGAATTGATAATACTGCTGTTCCAAAGAGGGTGCATTTAATTAAGATAATCTGTTGCTCTAATCCAATCACCACTCATTGTTAGTATTTCCAGGTCAGTTAGGCCTAGCGCAGCATTCGAAAGCTTGTCAACGGATGAAATTAGAATATCAGTGTTGTTGACTTTTACTATTATTGAAGTTGATTGAATTTACGTATTTAGTTTTGTTGGTTTTTGAGTAATATGGCGATAAACCTAACTTAACGCAACCTACCGCCATGAATAGAAGAGCCCCTGATTGAAGAAAGATCAGTTCTGTATGAAAATTCTATAATTTGCGATGACTGGAAAAGGTGTACCCGAGTTTTCAGTCTGTCATTCCGGTGTTTTTTTTTCTTTTGTTCTTTGTATTTTCAATTAGTCATTCAGTTTTTTTTTATTTTCGTTTGTGGTTTTTTTCGTGCCTTGTGGTATTGACTGATTTGTTTTCTTTTTTTACTTTGTTATATAATCCAATTTGCTGAGGTGAAAAAAAACCGTGTTCGTCTTGTTGTTTTTTTTGTTGCCGATTTCGGGTGAGATTTCGTTCTAATTTGGTACTCATTGATTTCCCAGTTTCAGGGTGATTCGTTGTTCGTTTATTTATGATCTGACTACTCGTCAATTTTGTGGCTGTAAGTATTTACGGTTATCGTATTTGCAAAGTGTGTATTATCATTGTTCGTTAGTTTGAAATCCTATATATAGCGGCTTCGTTCTTTGGAGGAACTGTGGTTTGTTAATTGCTACGTCGTCGGATCCACTTGTATCCCCCCAATCTGTATATAGTATATAAGTTATTTGTTCATTTTTATATAAATTCTTTATATATTAATTATCTCAATTATTCATCATGATTATTATGAAACTGTACAATAAAATTAACTGTTATGTAAATATTCAAAAGGCTTATTATAATTTTCTCTCGCGCGTTTGGTGCTATTATCCGTCTCACTACCGATCGTCGTATCGTAAACAACATACATATATTACATTACATTATATGTACTCTATCTTTGGGGTATTTTGTAATCAGTATTGTAAAATATACGAATGAAAGAATTTATAAACTTTTAAAGGATTCAAATACGTATTTTAATGAATATGTAAATCTAATATTTATTTAGCGTTGAGAGTATTCTGTATTTATAATAAATAGCTTAAAAGTTGTATATGAGTAATAGGTTTTCATTTTTTAAATAACTATAAAGCCTAGATGGAAATCTACAAATATTCGTAAAAAAATAATAAACTTACCACAAGGTATTATAATAGGTACTATATTACGTAGGTAGTTCAAACGAAAAGAAAAAATGAAGACCCGAGGGCAACAAAACATGTCCAATTAATACAATTTATCAGGAGGCCCTTTACACTGTTTTCAAAACTAACATATTAGTTTTAAAAATATATTGTTATATATTCTAATCTAACTTCAATATTTGTAAAGTGCTTGCGCTAGTGATAAGTTGTGAAAATCTATTTTTTTTTTTTTTTTTTTAAAAAAAAATACAAAACTTGGAGATTTATTGTTGTTGCATTAAGAAATGATATACATATTCCTTATGAGTAAGAATAATGTTATTAATATGAAAAAAGTGTATACTTACCTACATAATTGTTAAAAATAATTTATTTTCAAAGGAAATAATGTTTATTATTCATAACATATGGCTATTGAATATAAAAATATTCAATACAATTAAAATTGTATTAATTTTTTAATATTTAATATATTTTAGAACTTTACAAAATATTTTCAACTATATATTTTATCAATACATTTTTACTTTTTTTTGTTATTTATATAACATAACATAATAATATAAAGCAACTTATAAAATAATAAATAAAAAAATTTATCAAATTTTTAATCTATATCACTGTAGTCAATATTTTGTTGATCTTCATTCGATTTAAGATCCTTATCACAGACATTCAGCTGGAAAATATTTTGAAGCAAAGTCACTCACATTTTTCAACTTGGCTTGTTTTATCTTTAGTGAACCCTAGTATAATAAAGACGTAGTTTCAGGAAGACTTAAAGTAGTTTTTGCTTTCTGTAGTATGAAATGATATTTTGCAGTTGAATGCATAGATACACTAGCATACAATCAACGTTGTGTATATTCAATAAAGCGATATGATAAAATAGAAAAATGAACTTTGTCTCCATTTGTCATAGTTTTTTTAAATAGAGGTTTGAAATGTTCACTATAATTTAAGAGCATGTTTTGTTTAACATAGATTATATATAAAAAATTTTACAGGTACCAAGCGCGATTACAGTGTTACCAGTGCAACAACAAAACATCTTCCAAAATTTATTTTAATGCACTAAAATAAAAACCAGACATCTCCATTTATGATATCTCGTATTTAACAGTCAGATTTGTCTTGTTGTTGCACCAAACAACGCAGTTTTTTTTGATAATGTGCAATTAATAATTAATTTTGACCAAAATATGGAGATGGTCTTGTTATTGGCCTGAGGTCTTCAATTATAATACATATAAGGATAAATACTTAATAGTAAATGTTGCAACGATAAGAAAATTTATTAAGATTTCGTTCACATATCACATAATAATTATTATCACATAATAATTTTATCGGATAAAAATTAAACACTCGTTATCTCTGTAGAGATCGAGGAAAAAAAGTAAAACTAAATCAAATCGGCATAATGGAATTCGAACCGGTGTACCCGTATCCATGGCAAAATAAATATGTATGTTAGCAACATTGTGATACGCACATCTCTGTGAAGTATCCCTCCTTTTTACCGTGTATTAAGTATATATCAAGCATACATTACAAAGCCATCACCATAGAATTTAATGAAAAGCGAAAAACCTAATACGAGTATATGGGAAAAAGTGGGGATACGCATATCGGACTAAAATTCGAATTTTTGATAACATCCTTATCTATTTTGTCATGCCTGTATCGAAAGTTCGTTAATAATACCACTAAGCTGTATACTCGGATAATAATGTGATCGAAATTTTAATATCTATTAATAAATATTTAAACTATTTTGATTAATGGACGGTACCGTATTTCGACTCATAATATAGGTACCTATATATATTCGGAACGAACGTCTCGGTTGTACAGGGACTACTCGTACACAAACAAATGTTTAGTCGAGTGTTCAACCTGAATCCAATATCCACAGCATCGAAAAAAGGTCTCAAACGCCGATTTATAAGACGATGGCGTGAAAAACTCTCAAGCGATGAGAAACGGGCGACGAAACGGTTTACTTCCTATTTGATCTATAGGATGAACACAACGTGACGGTGTGTACCTAAACTTCGCATCTTCGGAAATGTTGAAATGTGGACAAACGAAAAACTGAAAAATCGTAAATTCAAAGCACGATGGCAATAAAAACGGAAAAAAATACACAAATAATAATAAAAATTAATCGGTTTGTCTAAATTCCCTAAAGAATTTAATAGAAAACACATAATATAATACAAATAATAATATGTATATAAAATAGGTACATTATTTCATTTCATTACAATATTATTTCATAATAATATATAAGTAGGTATATTTAGGTAAATTCTACCTATGTTAATGTTTTCCTATATAGAAGGTGAAACCGACTTGCATATCTGTTTTTAAAATATTATTATATTTAAATATTTAATACAAAATGCAAGTTTATATTATTATATACGGGTATACAATATAATATTATGATTGTTATTTGTTACAGTTGGCCATTGAATGTCTAGATTATATTTTAATCTGAGGGGAGACAATAAAATTATTATAGCATAGGTACTCGTTTAAATAGCGGCAATGCGCAAACGGTCCGAATTTCAAATAACATCATTAGATATTTAATATATATTTACCCGGAACTAACAAATGTAATATTTAAAATATAAATAATTTTATATAAATTTAGAAAGTTAAATTAAAAATATACCTACTCATAAACATAACTAAAAATTTAAAAAATTTAAAAAAACGAAAATTGAATGGAAATCAAAATAATTAAAAATGTATCTAGATACGTTTATCTATTTGAGTAAAATGTTTACCTAATAAATAACATAAAATAATTAAATAATTATTTAGATAACTTGTCAATTTTTATCTAGATAAGATAAAAAATAAATAAACATTAATCTAGAAAGTCTCAACACTATTATCATATTATGGTCTCTAGGATTCAATTTTAGGATTTGATAATATTAACATTTGAATTGATTTTTTTTATATAGTTAAACAGTTTGTCAAATATATTAAAAATATTTAATATTTATAATAAAGAATATTTCGTTGTTAATAGTGAGACTTCTTTTCATGAATACGGACGACGATAAAAGTATGTAAATATGAATATATCCCTACTAATGTTAAAAGAAATCTTAAAATTTAATTGACCCTTTTTAATTGTCTTATAAATTATATAATAATATGTTATATTGAAAAGTACATTAAAATGGTGCATTTCGGCATTATTATTTTTAAAAATTCTAATAACTAGATATTTAAATACATTATAAATTGTCGCCACTTGAAAAAAAGCTTCAAAATAATTATTATTTAATGTTTCAAACTACCCAAAATATCAAATATTGGAAGATCAACCAGACATGCATAGCAACTATCAGCCAATAGATTATATTAAACATCTGAAGAACAAGACGCATGCCGGGAAGCTGACCGGACTATAGATTCTACTGCAGAGCTGCTTAGACACACGATGAGCGAGACACACAACACGATAAAGAGTCAAACAATAACAAGAATTCATCTCAACAAAGTGGCATATAAAGTCTATTATTACAGAATGTATCTCAATATTATCATTGGTCCAATAACTAATTTGTGAATTCATTAATTCATTGTAGCACTTTAAAGTTTCAAAAAGAAACGACTGTCATGTGTAAATCCAATGGCAAAGTCAATTTGCCACTACTCGCTGAGCTACCAGAAACATTTTTGACTTATTTATCTAGAGCTAATTGGGAGTCCAAACACTTTCTAGAGCATATTTGGAAAAGACCCTATTCAAAGTCTAAGGACAAGTGTATCATCAGATTAGTTCACTTCTTCCAGTACATGAAGAAGTCTACAGTTTTTCTAATTAATTTTATGGAGAATGTGGAGAAATAGATTCATTGACGATAGGCATTTAGTTTATTTAGAACGATTACTTTTGAATTACGAGCACAACTGTTTGGTCTGATATTTCAAATCCGATTAAAGAATGTAAGAGCGGATGACTGAAATATCATTATCAGGGTAGATAAAAGGCCGCTGAATGAGCATGATAGACTTCCATGCTAAATAAAAATACACAGGCCGGAAAGTTGTATATAATCAAATATAGCCTTAGCGAAGCATTTCTAACTCAATTTTATATTGTCTTTGTTAACAAATAATGAATGAATTTAAACTATTATTATTTATTATATTTGATAATATTAAATTGCACGCCTTAATCCCTTTCATACCGGGAAAAAGTGTTCACGGTCGAAGCCGGGTAATTCGGCTAGAATTTTTAATATATATATATATATATATATATATATATATTATTATATATATAAAATATCAAAATTACTTTACACAGAATTGAAATTATAGTATTTAATTTCAATTTAGAGATTAAATACTTTTTACCAAGTTTAAAGAGTTGACTTATTTTCATAAAATATTGTCTGACAAAGATATTATGGAGTATGTGTTTTTGATTTAATAATTAGTTATACATTTTTGGCAAATGTTACATTACAAAAGTAATTTATATACTTTCAAAATATATTATTAACATTAAATTTGATAACTATAGGTAATTAAACCGTAAATGTAATTAAATTACAATAATTTTAGTTATTTTTTTATAGTTATATAATATTTCAAGTGTTTATTTCTCTAGTCTGAAATATAATTTCCTATTGTGAATTTACTGGTTAATAATTTTAAATAATATTTTAAACGTATTTTTTTTCAAATTAAAAAGTTAAAAGAATATATTTGATGAAAAAAATTATTTTATATCATTAATATTAATGTTCACATGCTATTAGAACACAAATAAAACACATTGTTCACGATAGATTACATTTTACTCGTATATTCTTATTATAACCATCATTCTTCTACCAGATTCCAATAAATATAATACATGTTTTTCACTACATTACTCGGGCAATTGGCGATGGTAAATTTATTTAGTTTTTAAATTAAATTTTCAGATTTACTTAAGAGCTGGAATGATGTGCTAGATAATGGAACCGACATATATAGGCTAAAGTTTCATAATAAATTGGTGAACATGTATAAGGTAACTATATAATATCAAATATATTGGATTTTCATAAATATTACAGGGAATTATACTGTTATATTGATTTTTCAAATTATTATGATTTTATTATATTATAATTTAGTTTTTTCAATATATAGATATTAAATATTGTTAATGTAGGTAACTAATAAGAAATTATTATAAATGATATACCTAATTATTAAACTAAAAATCCATGACAAAATAGATAGGTATTATCACAGTTGACACATTTTTTCCCCGTATCTCCTCTTCACCCGGCCTGTAACGTAGTTTACCACTTTTCATTGATCCAATATTTTATTATTCGGATTTGAATTTTGATGATGATTAAGTAAACAAACAATTAAACACGGATTATAATTACTTAAATCATAATAAATTATATCAAATATAATTGATTAAAATTATATGTGCACTATTAAATAATTATTAACAAGTAAATACAGGCAAGAATACATGAGATAATATTGGCCAATAAGAAGTGGTGAACTACGACACTGGTGCGGTGAGGAAATATTTTAGCAGATTGTGCGGGTTGTGGGTATCAAAAATCTGTGATGATACCTATGTATTTTGTCATGTAAAAATCTACATAGTTAATGTGGATAACTATTGCTCATGGTCTATACATAAAAATAACTAAAAGTTATAACCCTTTCAAATCTGATATAAAAATTCGAAGAAGTATAACCGGTTCCAAATTTATAAAAAAATTTGTTTTTGGTCGGTTATTTATTTTTTGTGTTATCGGTCAACTTATAATACTAGGATTAGACAGTGTGATATTTAATATTTACACTAATTTAATTCTAAATTCAAAATTGATCGAACTACAACCATTTTAAATTTTAAACCAATACCTAAAATTTGAATTTGTTGTAACACAGTCCCTTTTTAGTTTCGGACCCTAATTTAAACACTAAAATTAACTAAAAATTTAATTTATATGAATCTGGTATAAAAACTGAATGTTTCAAAAAACTGGATATTTGAAAAAAAAAAGCAGTTCTGTGTATAATCAACTTCAAAGGACAAAAATAATACTTTAATATTATAAAATTATATAACACATATTATATAGGGTCTTTGTTAGATAGGACATTAATCTAGAACCTTGCCGTTATTTTAGATGCCAGAAAATTATTATAAATTATATTTTTTTTTCTGTTTATTTATTAATCAGTTTTAAAGTTTTTTGGGAAGAAATTCCCATGGCCACCAAAAACGTAAAAATGGCGCTGATAGTATATAATAATATACTCCACTACTGATACTAGGTAAATAAATAACTTTTAAAAAGTTATTTTTTAATATTTAATTTAATAAAATAATTTTATTATTATATATTATATAATGTATAATAGTATTATATATTATTATAATAATAAAAATTTAATAAATTTATTAAAATAATTAATTTTTATTTTTTATTTGAATAAAAAGTTATTTTTAAATAAATAACTTTTAAAAAGTTATTTATTAAAATAGGTAGATATTATTAAAATAACAATCTTCTAATTACTTTCATGATACCCAAAATATTGATTACCAAGTTACATTAAGAACTTAGTTAAATAGCCACTATATTAAGAATTACCTACGTTACTTTTGATTGTTTAAAATATTTGTATATCTAATTAAGATAGCTATATTCGTAATTATAAATAATTATAATTATTGTAATTATAATTGTATCAACTTATAAATTAAAAATGATCAATCATTTTTAAGATTTAACAATAAATTGTAATCTGAAGACATATTATCTGATATTATAATTTTAACGTTAAAAACAAAATGTTATTTTTTTTATATATTTTTTTGAAATAGTAATTTTATTACATTTTCGTTAATAAAAATATTAAGTAATGAAATTATTACTGTGCAATTCATAAACGTAATTTAGTAATTTACAGTAAATTGTAATTGGTATTTCGTTACTACCCAATATTGAATACTATATATTTTTATTTGAAAAATGTATTCATAATTAATTTTAAAACTAATAAATCATCCAAATTATTGTTGAACTCAAATTCAAATATTTTAATTTGTTACTTGTTTTAGAAAAACAAAGAAAGTCCATTTACAAATATATTTAATATGTTGTATATAAAATCAAGTTATATTGCAGCGAGTACCTATTTCTTTAGTAATAAACAAGACATTGCATATAATGTGGTCACTGATGGTATGATTAATATATAATATGTTTAAAAATATTTATAAGATATAGATAATTAATTTGTGTTACCTTTAAGATATAAATTTGTAAAAATTTTGTATTCAGTATCAAAATATATTGTATTTTCAAAATGTTAGTAAAAATTTACCTAATTATTTTTAATCCTTACAAAAAATATCGAATTCTATAGAAAGTTAAAAAATGTATATGTGATATTTACCTTTTATGTATTTCTATATTATATTTATAGTGAGTAAGTTGAAAGCAAGCATTTTTGAGTTGTAAGTTGGTATCTATACACGCATAGGAACAACTAGACGAAATCTTTGGAATGCTATCATTTTAAAACATTTTTGCAAATAGTTGAAGAGTTATTTTATTGTCACTTTATCCAATTAAATGTTAATATATAAGAATATAGTAAGCTAATATATAATTTAAAAAATATAGCTATAGATGGAATAAGTTAATTTTAAGTGAAAAATTAAGTGAACTATTTGTATGGGGTATTTTTTATTACTACTTTATCCTACTAATAAATAAAATAATTTAACTCAACGTGTTATCTGAGCTTATCATTTATAGTTAGTGGATGATTATAAGAGCGAGAGAAGATGTATGTAACTCGAATGTTGATATTAAAAATGTCAATTCTTCTATTAAATAGTTTATATAAAATTAAGATGATATTCATAACATAATTTAGACGTCAGTCAGTAAAGAAGTTGAAGTGAAGGTGACTTGGAATATTAGAATAATATTTTTAACTTGTACGATGTAAATGTAAAGAAATAATGTAGAATACTTTCACATATTTATTAATAATATTTTTAATACGGCTCCTTAGAAATTTCTTTTTAGACTTGAAGGTTCAATATTAATCGTTTTCGAAATCCCAGTAGTTTGCTTGCTATATCAGAATGATATTTAAGAATGACATGAATATCATAATACTGTACCGTAATTTTATTCTTTTCCTGAAATTAACATTTTGAAAAGAGATAAAACGTTTAACTAAAAAAATCTGAATCTATTTAATATTACAATAATTAGTTAATTTATTATGATTTAAAAGATAAAGTAAGATAAAGAATATGATTAAAATGGGCTACATGAGTATTATATGTTATTAGTTAGAGGACATTATAATGATTTGTTTATGTTATATTCAAGTTACATTAAGAAGGTAAATTTGGTGATTTAAGTTAAAATTATGAAAAATTTTGTGAATAATATTACATTATAAATGGACGTTAAATACAAAGATAAATAAATAAAACAAATAGGACAGTAAATAAAAATAAAATGTTATAAAATGTTGTCAAAAATGACCAAACCACATTTTAATCTTGAAAAAAAAATTTGCCAACAAATAATTTTCGTTTAACAAAACTAAAATGAGTAACTAATAAAAATATTTATTCATAGTAAAACTAAGAGCTACCATTAAAAAATATATAGTTGTACTTATGCATAAAATTAAAAGACATAAAAATATAATAATTATTTATATAAGTGTATAATTAAGATTGTTAGGCAGCCAAAAAAAAACTTGGTTTAATTATTATGAATCTGAACAGTGTTATACAGGTTTTTCAATATTAGCGATTAAACATTGTATATTTTACGAATAATTTAAGTGAATGTACATGTTTTCCTAATTATTTATTAATATAAATATTATAAAACGATGCGTTTTTTATTTTTAGGTATAAGTTTTTTTTATTCAGTGAAGAATAAATTATGTAGAGACCAAGATATAGATGAAAGTGAAGTTATTACTTGGGGAATACTTATTCAATCATTGAAAAGGGATATAATGGAAAGTATGGGAGAAAGTGCACGTTCAATATATGAAGTTTCCAAATTGATACAGGGATTAAAAGAAAATTTAGATAATATTATTAAAAAAAGTACTAAAATGTATCCATGTCCATACATATTGTTGTTTCGGTCGTATTTTTTAGACGAGGTATCTATACAATATAATATAAAAATAGTGAAATAGAATTAAATAGTAGTCAATACACTTTTGGGTTTCAAAAATACTAGAATTAGTCAAACATTAACTTCCAAATAGTTGCTAACTTATATCTTTTGATAACACTGTTCTTTTAAGATACATTGAAAAGTGATTTTTATTAGTTATACATCGGAGTAGGTACCTACATACAAACAGAAGAATAACTTTTTTAAATTATGTACAATATATGTTAAAATGTGTAAGAAACTTGTCTAAACTATTTTTTTTTAATTTATTCGCAGATTCTAGAGCAACAACCAGGTAAGTCCACTTCTGAAAAAATGTTCAGGAGAAGAAATAATTGTTTTAAATCATTAATATTTGTTGTACATTTTACATTAAGACTGAAAACATAAAGCATTCCTCTTTATTTATTGATATTATGTATTCAAATTACTGTTTTTATTAGACAGACAATATTATGAATATTAAATAGAATGAAATTGTGGACTTGCCTAGTTTCTTGCTCATAAATTTTTTTTTCATTTATAATTTTTAGTTATAGAAAAATATTTTAAGTCATTAATATTTATGATAAATTATACATTTATATAGAAACCCTATAGTGTTCTATTTGTGTATTGATTATATGTGTACAAATAACTTTTAAATTATCTCAAAGCCAATATTTGACCGTTCCATACAATAAATTATGGACGTATAACTAATTATTTAGTTAAAATTTTTAATATTGATTTAAATGTATAAATGTAATATATGTACATAATTTATTTTAAATATTTATTTGAATAGCGTGGCCTAATTCAAAATGTCTTATAAGGGGGAGGGATATCAAATAATACTTCATAATTTATATACCTTCGTAATCGCTACAAAACAATAAATAATACATTATTATTTAAAAAATTAATTATATTGATAACTTACTAATGAAATTTTAAAATTGTTATTGTTTCGTTTTTAGTTCGTTATAAAACAACAAAATATAAATACATAAATACAGCATATGGGGGATTAGGATTTATCCCCCATATCACTGTCCCCCGGTAATTAAGCCCCTCCTTGAATAATATATATTTATCACTAAAATCAATGAATAAAAATAACTCAATAAAATATATTATATTAAAAAACAAATTATTAATATTGTAAATTTTATATTAAAGAGTCTCATTTACTACAATTCACTTCATGTTCTCGTGTCTTCATAATTTAATATGTATCCCTTATATTTTTTCGTTAATTATATATGGTTTAGAGAAATAATTGACATTTATCTTCCATTTAAACGGCTGTAAATTTAATTTCATGGTAACTGATTTCACCAAATCATTAACTCTTCATAAATTTATTTAGAAGTAAAATATACAATATTGATAACAACACCATAGTTTTTTCATTTTTGTGTATCTCATAATTATCTTATTTCTTATGTTAACTTCATAAGTCTTACTTTGTTCTCCTTGTTTTCATCACATATCGACGTGTTGGTGTTTGCGGCTCGTACCTAATTATCGCTTTTATGTTCTGCCGGTTCGAAGTTTTCGCACTTTTCAACTACCATGTGAGTTTACGTTTCCTTATCTCGCTTCACCGTTCTCAATCAGAGTTTAGTACCAGCTGTTACCCGCCCGTGGTGCCTTCACCTAAGTTAACCTCACTCACGCTTATCTGACGTTAGTCGTCGCGTCTACCCTTCGCCGCTCAACCTTATCGCTTCTGTAGTCTTGGCTGCATCTCCTAGCTTAGAAGGTGTTCTTCTACTCGATGTCTTTGGTTGCATTTTTCACAATTTAAGGGGTGTCTTCACTATTAACTACGCTTCACATCTTTTATATACTAACCACCTCGGCTTCTTTCAACTGCATAACTGTTGACTCTAATCCTCTTTTATTACTTACATCTTCTGCTTTTGTTATGTCGCAAAATAAAAAGTTTTCACCAATACTTACTCGTCAATCGTCAATTTCTTCTAAGCAAGTACTGCCAGTCATTTTCAAACAGGGAACTATTAATGATGTTCTGAAGGCTATCTCTGATTTACGGGATGCTCAAGACAAATTACTCGAAAAACATGAAGCTCTAAGTGCAGTATTAAGGTCACGTCTGGATACTCTCACTTCACAGTTTGGTGGTATTTCTACAGAAATTTCTGACTTGCATAGTAAAGTTGAGTTGCTCAACTCTCGCATCCTCACTCTCGAATTGAATGCCCCAAACCATAGCCCTTCGTCAATCAAACCCTCTACCGTTACGCATGTCATTCAAGAATTTGCTGAACGTGAAAAATGCAAATTTAATTTAATCATTCGTGGTCTGCCTGAATATTCTTCTGCCGACACCATTTCTTCTCTACTTACACAATTATCCATTAAGAGGCTTGATTTCAAACTTATTTGTCTAGGCAAAACCATATCTTCCTCACCTCGGCCTATTAAAATCATCTTTGACAACCGCGGCGTTGCTGCCCAAGTACTATCAGATTTTCGCTCAGCTAAATCCAACACTACCATTACTCTACCGTCAATCTCCATGGTTCGTGACAAGACCCCACTCGAACGCGAATTGCTTGGAGCCTGCTACTTAGAGATTGATCGCAATCTGGAAAATAGGACCTAATCATATGTTATAGAAATGATATTCCTTGTGTACTGAAATCACCTTCAAAAAACTTCACCGGCTCAAATCGTCCTGCTCAAACCCATTAAACCGCTCCTGTTTCGTCAACTCCATGGGTTTCTATCAAAACTGCCACGGCCTCCGTACCAAACTTTCTAATTTTATATGCAATGTCGCCCAATTTAATCACCTATTTATTGTACTCACTGAAACCTGGCTAAATAATTCCTTTTTTACTAATGAATTAGGCCTGGTAAATTATAATGCATATAGATGTGGCAGGTCTCACTGTACTAGCTCTTGTGAACATGGAGGCGGTATACTCATTGCTATTCGCAGAGACATCCCTTCCTCCCGTATTTCTATTTCAAATCAATCGATTGAACAAATATTTGTCCAGTTTACCCTCAAAAATACAAATTTTATCTTAGGTGAAGTCTCTCTACACCCACACTCTCTTACTGACTCTTATACTATTCACCTTGCCACTGCCGATGAGTTAATTTTTAACTATTCTTCCCATTTTTTCATTGTCTGTGGTGACTTCAATCTCCGTCACATCACTTGGTCTAATAATACAAATGGTCTTTGTTATTACTCTTTCATCTCCGCTGATTCTATCTGTGTTCCTGAGTCATATTCCCTTAATGGCTTTTTCCAATTAAATAAATTTCAAAATAATCACGGTTCTATTATTGACCTCATATTTACTACCTGTAAATCTGTCTTCATTAATCTTGCTCTGGAATATGCAGTCCCTCCTGACTCCTACCATCCACCCTTGATAATATTTTTTGACCTCATTGACTTCTCTTCTTCCCCATCCTTCATTAACTTTTCCAAGGCGTTCTCCCTCAAATTAAGTCTTTTTTAAATTCATTTAACTGGGAACATACCTTCCATTATCTTAGCATTAATTTAACAATGTTGACCTTTTTTGATGCAATCCATATGTCCATTTCTTCCATTATACCTAAGGTACATATTTATAGCTCTACTTTTACGCGCTGGTTCTCTAATGAGTTAAAAAACGTAATCTACAGCAAAAATAAAGCTCATGCAAAATACAAGTTATCATTATACTTAACTGACTATCGAGCCTTCTCAACTCAACGAGCTCCTTATAAATTCTTATCTAAGCAATGTTATCGCAAATTTATTTCTTGTGCTGAATCTTCCCTAACCTCCAACCCTCGCTCATTTTGGTCCTTTATTCGGAAAACTCGTAGTTCTACTTCTATTTCCGCTACTGTTTCTTTGAAGGTTCACCCAGTTCCAACCTCTTGGATACTGCTGAGTTCTTCTCCAAATATTTTTCTTCGGTCTATTCATAATCTAATCCCTCACTACTATCATCTCCATCTACTTTCTCTATTCCTAACCACCCTCTCCCAAATCGGGTCCACTTTTCAATTGAAGACGTTAGTCATGCTCTTTCATCTATTCGTGGTGATTATTCCATTGGACCTGATGGTATCCAAGGTGACTATTTGTTCCAATTAAGTGATGTCATCGCTTGGCCTTTCTTCTTCCTGTTCAGTAAATCTCTGGAATCTGGTGTTTTCCCTTTACGACTAAAAATTGGCACTATAATTGCTATCCTTAAGTCTGGTGATCCAAATAATGTCTCCTCTAACTATCGCCCAATATCTATCCTTCCTCATTTATCCAAACTACTTGAACTAATTGTACATAATTCTATACGTGCCTCCTTCAATCACATTTTAATTGATGAGCAACATGGTTTTCACCGGGGTCGCTCCACCACTACTTGTAATGCCATCCTAACTTCCTACATATATGACTCTTTTCGTGTTCACAGCCAAGTTGACGCTATTTACACCGATTTCGCCAAAGCCTTCGACCGAGTCAACCACTCCCTCTTAATTAAAACGCTTGATCTCTTGGGTATCGGTGATCCCTTGCTAACCTTTTTACGTTCTTACCTTACTGATCGTTCACTATTTGTCTCGGTTCATGGATTGTCTTCTACTGTTTTCTCTCCAACTTCTGGTGTTCCCCAGGGTGCCTTATTATCACCTTTGTTGTTTTCCCTATTCATAAATTCTGCCTCCTCGATACTCCACAACGCTAAACTCTTAATTTTTGCTGACGATATGAAGTTATACCTGCAGATTAATTCAATCACCGACCGCCACCTCTTGCAAGATGATCTTCTCCAATTAGCTGCTTGGGGTGAGTCCCTTGGCCTCTCTATGAATATCCCCAAATGCGCTGTATTCACTTTTACTCGCTCACGCTCACCAATTATTTTTCAATATAACATTAATAATGTGCTAATATATCCTGCTGGCGATTCAATCCGTGACTTTAGCTTTACCTTCACCCATAATCTTTCAACCATCAGGCACATCCAAATAATATTTTGTCAGGCTTTTAAACTTTTAGGATTCATTCTCTGATCGTCCCATGATTTTTAATCGATGCAAACCCTCAAGTCACTATACCGTTTGCTTGTACGGCCTATCCTTGAGTATGGTTGAGTCCTTTGGGATCCCTCCACTGCCTATGGAAGTGCCATGCTCGAAACGGTTCAGAGACGGTATTAACGTACCCTAACTTCAAGACTAAATATCTATCACCCTCCCCATGATTATTCTACTGTTCAAGACCTTCTTAATCTCTCTAGCCTCTCCGTCCGTAGGCTTTCATACAATTTATCTTTTCTTTCTAATATTCTTACAGACAAAATCGATTCTCCTAGCGTCCTGTCACTTATTACCTTTAAAATTCCTTCCCGTTCCCCTCGTTCATCTGTCCCTTTCCATATTCCACTTTCTCCGTCTAACTTCCTCGACAACTCCTTAGTTGCCCGACTTATGCGCACTGCTAATCAGGAGCCTTCATTCATAGATTTTGCCAGTTTTCAGTGATTTCAGTCAATTAGTTTTAGTTAGTTTAAGTTTTCAATTACTGTTTAAGTAATTAAATTGGCTCACTCATAATTTTTGGGCTCGTCTCGTATTGTATTAATAAAATAAAATAAAATAAATGATTTGAGTTCGTTTGTCAAAATGCTTAATTATTCAATAGGAAGATACGATCTATTAAGTTTATTTCCCGTGTTCCAGTTATGTATATGGGACGTAATCATAAACAATAATGAAGTACGTTTTATTTAAAAAATTTACTTACATTAATATACATTAACAAAAACTCCTAGATAAATAAAAAAATAGAGTTTATCAATTACCAATTTTATATCAAAAGCACTTTACTCTACAATTCCTGATCTTCTTCTATGCAACGTAATATAATGATACAGGCAAAAATTAATTAAAACAAACCCACAATAGTTGCTTTGCTTTGAATTAAAAATTATACGGACTAATATTGTAATTTCTGATTACTATTTGATCGAACACAGATTAGAAATAATTTGGGATAAGTTAAAAAAAAAAACATAAAATGATAAACAATATATGTAATAAAATCCATTTATATTATACGTATATTGTCATTTCTACAATATTTAGTAAATTAAATTTTTAAAAAGTCAAAATTTCATAGACAAGTAAACCGTTTTTTCATAATTAATAATGAAACAAAATTGAATAAATAATAAATCTGATAAGCGAAGTTTTTCTATTTCCTACATGCGCATTTAATAATATTTTTATTTTAAATATTCCAAAAACTAAAATTTAATTCTTTACTTTTTTTCCTTGTATTTTAATTAAATTTTTTCATGATTGGTTTATTTTATTATAAACATTTAATGTTTGAAATTCTTCTTCATAATTAGGATAAGAATGAACAGAAAACAGATAAGCTATTTCAAAATGTACATATAAATATTGATAGTTACAATCTTCATCCGGATAACAAGTTATTCATGATGTATAAACATTTAATATCTGTAATAAAGAATACGGATAATCATGGAATTATGAACCAATTAGCCATTAGAAGTTTATTTCATGCATTGAAAACACCTGTTTTATATATAGAAGTAATTAACACTTTGATATTTTTGATTGACTAAATTTACATGTAATATATATATATATAGGGTAAAACTAAAACATTATTTGTAAAAAAAGGTTGATGCACTAAACTTGTTCTATATATCATATCAACGATATTATAAACAGTGGCATGGCCAAGGGGGATTTCGGGTGTATATATTCCCATCCCATTACCCATTACCTTTTTACATACTTTTTAAACTGATAAATGTATTATGATTTATAGTCTTTATTTAAATTTAAATTTTTTTTATATACTCCACTGAACCTGGTTCTCGAATAGTCAAATAAGAGTATGAACAATTAACAACAAACCTAACAAATCATATAAAACTTATAGTTTAATTTATAATTAAAACCACTCCTCTCCTATAATTCTGACATGCTACTGATTGTAAATGTATGCAGTAGTTTTCTAAACATTTTATGGTTGCTCATTGAACTTAAATTTACCAATTTATTGTAATATAATAAAAGAGGTTTGGTATAGTTATATTGGTGATGATTGAAAATTGTATTTAATTATTAACTTTAAACAAAAAACAAATACATTGTTGTTTTTAAATTACAATATATGTATATATTTTTTTTGATAAATATAAGAATCTATGATATGTTTATAAATAAATCATATTTGTAAGAAATTTGATTTTTTTTTTATCCAGAAATTCTTAACCGTGTTTTTCAATGACTTGAAGATATTGCTGTTAATTATTGCTTTTCGGGTTGAGTAACAGTTCCATCAAATTTAAAACTTCTTTTAACTTCATAAGTTTATATTCTATTATTAACTTCAAGATAATGTATATTAAATTTAACTAGATGTATGGTTAAAAATACATTTTAATATTAAAATTTGTAAATAGTGTATAAACATGTAATATGGGTAACGAAAATTTTTTTTATTAATCTATTTATATAAAAGCCAAAGACCACTCATTCACTGATCGCTCAAAAACTATACAACGAATGAAATTGAAATTTGGATTAGTGTTTTCTCTAATACTTTAACCGTGTAACAAGAAAGTATTTCAAATGTTTAGGTTTAAGTGGATTAATTATAATGTTTACTGCCAATTCATAATGTGTTGTGGGTATATCTAAAATTAATAGACTCAGAAACTACAGGACCGAATTTTACGCAGTATTTTGTAAAATGATTTGGGTTGCCATGATCAGGTTTTTAGCTATTATTATTCTCGATCTGACCAGTAGAGTTTAGAGGCCTTATTTCCTATTTAGTTTGAATCACTGGTACAACAATCGCCTATAAACAAAAAAAGAAATCGTTTCAGTTTTGTGGAAACAAAATTAAATAGAAAATGACCACACAACTAAACCATCTTATCAAGACAGACAAAACGCTTCTGTTATCAAATTAATGAATAAATTGAAACTGATATTATTTATTGTATTTGATAATATTATATTTCGCACCTTAACCCCTCTCATACCGGCAAAACTGTTCACGGGCGAAGTAACGGGTAAAAACGGTTAATTTAGGTAGTAATAAAATAAAAAAATTAATAAGTAATTCATAATTTTCAAACATATTTTAAGGTATGTAGATAACATTTTGGTTCCCAATTTTTATGATTTATATGTAGTTAAAGAATCAGACAAATATTTACTCGTTTGAAATATTATGTTATCACTCTAAAATTAAATCTATATTAAGGACTTATTATTATTTATATTTTTTCAATTATTTGTCTATAGCCTATACACATACCTGTATGCTATAAAATAGTATATTATAATATAATAGCTTATGTGCAACACCTGCCGTGTGCAAACTCTTATAAGTGGAACTCCTTTTATATCAGACGATTTGTAAGTTCAACACCTTTTGAGTGCGGAACCTTAAATTTGAAACTCCGATTGGGCATGACACATTGTAAACTAACTATTATTAAGTACAACACCATATTAGTAGAATTACTTATTTCAATTCATATACATAGGTTTATGTATTTTATCAGAAATAATATAATTGTTAATTAATTAATTTTAAAAATACTATGTTTACGGCGGACACTAGCGTTCGGTTTCTAGAATATAATCGGTCATTCCTAAAGTGTAAACTTTTGACAAAATAAGTAATCCGAAAATTTATTGAACACACAATTCTCTGATTCTTATAAATCTGAGAATATTTTTATTTATAATATTTTTACGGTACAGGAACACGCGTCAAGCAGCGGCAAAAAGGGGCCGGGGAATTAAATTCCTTTAAGACATTTTTCTCATGGAAAAAAACGGGTAAAAAAAAGTTAGAGTTTTATATATAAGATTTTCAGTATTCGACTATTTTTAGAATCTACAGCTCACACACACTAATGTTAATTAATTAATTAATTTTTTTTTTTTTTTATAAAAACTTCAATCATTTTAATTTACAGTTAAGAACATAATTTAATTTCTAACAATGTCATAAATTAATTAATAAATATAAAATAATCCCAAATTAAATTATATCAATAATATAATAAAATAATAATCAAATTATAATTGTACATTTTTTTCTTAGGATAGACTATTAAATTATAAAGCAACTATTATGATGAAGAACTTATACTCAAAATGTATTGAAAATGATAATCACAACGAAAATATACTGTACAAAAATGCATGCAATTATATAAAATTAAAACAAAATGGAAATCAGAGTAAGATGCCAACATTTATTTTTGTCAATATTTTTCAATTTTTTAAAACTTTTTTGGTTTTTTTTTTAAAAACTAAAAATCTTGTGGACCAGTACTTCCGGTTATTTATTATTATTATTATTATATCTAAACATCTAAATAATTTTTGAATACATCATGATCTTATATTGTATTTTTCCAGAGAAATTTAAAGTGGCAATAATTAAACCCCTGTTTAAAAATGGGGATAAAACATGTTTAAACAACTACAGACCCATTTCTATGTTAAGCAATTTCTCTAAAATATTTGAAAAAAT
>JAIPRL010003838.1:0-43220 GCA_025469235.1 Pemphigus obesinymphae | reverse complement strand
ATTTATCATTGCTTTCAAATTCAATACATCCACCAAAAGTACCCTGCCCAGTAGCGAAGTGCATCCACCAATACTGACACCCGACGAGCGAAGTGCTTCCACAACCTACTGACCGGCTTTTTTTTTTCTTTATAAATATGTATTTTTATGTGTAAATAACTTTTTCATCACATTTAATTTGTTTTGTAATATTAATATATATATACTATGTCATTTTTATAATTGCCGATTGGCGTTAGTTAAAATAAATAAATTAATTACGGATGAAGTAAATGAGATTTAAGTTTAAGATTCTAATCGGACAACGAATTGCTTAGTTATACATGATGATGTTAAAATTGAATTTTTTTCTGGGACAAACTTTTCGAACCTAAATTTGGTTTAAATTTTTTTCAAATTTCAAGTTTGTTCGTAGATTTCTCATTTTGAACCTATAGAATGTAACAATATTTTGTTATTACGAATTTTTACCAAGATTATCTTATACTATAATTATAATTTATATATACAAAATAAATAAAATTAAAGTAACTAGGTATAAAGTACCGTCAGATGCTATAACTTAGAATATTCATTTTTTATTGTTATCTTCGTAAAATGAACAATCGACCACTAAAAAAAAAAAATAAATGTAAATAGTGTAAAACTTCGATTTTTTTACGTTTATTGAAATTTCAAAAGATGTACAAATCTTCTTTTGTAAATCATATAATTCATCAAAAGATAACATAGTAAAGATACTCTTTAGTTTTTAGACATACAGAAATACGTGCAAATTTAAGTAATTATAGTAGGTAATTAAGTAGGTATAGGTACATACTTTTAATTATAGACCACTAATTAGAATTTAGTTTTTATTATATAACTTCGTTAAATAATAATTTAAGTAATAACAATTTAATATGTTGTTTATGTTAATTTTATTTATTTATTTATTTATTTATTTTATTGTAGCATCCTGTGTGTGTACAACATGGGATAAAAATTTAAGTACTTTACTTAAGTAAAAAAATAATGACCAAATAGTACACGGTATATATTCATTGGCCAAGAGAAAACTTTTGGCACAAAAATTAGCTTTATATCCATAATAGTTAAAAATCTATACAAGTTTGGACTCTAAAACTATATCAAGAGTTGCAGCATTTGAGAATAGTAAAAGTTTTAGATACAGTTCATTTTTGATATAGATATGCTAACTTTTAGAACTATAGAAATCCCACTTACTGATATTAATAATAATTATTATTATATATAATATAAATTAGTCTTGTGTCAATAAATTTGTATAATTTTAAATCATATTTATAAAAAATCTAAAAGTTATAAATTACAGTCACAGTAACTTAGTGACATTTAAAGTTACAAGCTACTTATTTAATTATGTTTATTCCTTCGTCAAAATATTGACTCTACATTGGTTAAAAGATATTACAAAATATAATAGGTATTGTATGATTTGAATATAAATACAGGTAAATAAAAACATTACATAATATAATATAAATACTATAGGTTTATCGTATATTTTATATAATTTTATATTGACGTTTGAGTACAATGTACACTATATTAATTAATATTTTATAATATTTCAAATGTAACTGTATAATATATTTTTTGAATAAAGTTACAATAAAAATTGTAACTAATTACATTTTAATGTTATTTGAAAATGATATAATTGGTTATAACTTATAAGTGATAATGTGACCTAACTTGTTTACGTGACTTTGATACACATTGGTTACTGCCCAACTCTGACAATGATACATTTATCTACTAGTTCAAATGTCTATATGAAATTGTCTACATACATAACGTCTAATTATTTATTTGTCCAATTAAATATATTTAAATTTAAATTTATTATATGTTTGGGTTTTTTGTCTAACTCAACGCAAACAATCAAACAGTTTTGCGAACGTCACCGTTAGATTTAACTAGATGAGTACATTGTAACTGTTCCTTGAAAACAACAATTGAATTGATCAGATTTCTTGAATTTATTACACATGTCAAATGGAAATTATACCTCTATCAGAACCATTACGGTTTAATCTTTCAAGATGTTAGATGAATTTAATGTATTAATAGTAAAATATTTCTCTCTTTATTGGATTAAGAAATGAAATAAACATACTTATACCATTTGAACACATCTACATAATAACCAGATAAATATATAATAATCATACATATATAATAACAATTTTTTATAGGTAAACATTATTGTCGTAACCATTTATTAATATTTGTTATACAATTTGTAGGCATTCACACCTTCAAGCAAAATAAAATATATATAGCTCGTATCTTAAAAAAAGAAAAACATTTTCCAAATAATTTGGAAACTATAGGAATAAAATATTTTAATACTTTGGTGACGATGTAGTTATAATAAAAAAAATAATAAATAATATTACTAGTAACTAGTAAGATAATTGTAATTGTAATTGTAATTGTAATTGTAATTGTAATTGTAATTGTAATTGTAATTGTAATTGTAATTGTAATTGTAATTGTAATTGTAATTGTAATTGTAATTGTAATTGTAATTGTAATTGTAATTATAATTGTAATTGTAATTGTAATTGTAATTGTAATTGCAATTGTAATTGCCCTGATCAACGGGCGAGGAAAAGGCGGTTGGTTTGCTCGTTTTTGTTATTAGATTGTGCATATTTACCATATTCAGACATAAAAAAATAGAAGACAATCTTAATTTAAACGATACGATTATCCATATTTTTTAATTGGAGATGAGTGAGAAGAGTGACGAAACCAATGATCACTAATTAAATTTGATATAAACAAATAATTATTTATTGTTATAAGAATTCATTTTGAATATATACCTATTATATATTAATATACATATACATTTTTAATTTTAAATATACATTAGGTATATACATTATTTATGTAAAAAGGATAAACTTGTGAAATCGTAGTATTACGGGTATTATATTATATTAGGTATGTTTCTAAGGTTAAGCAGCTCAAGAAAATAATAATTTTGCCTTAGCTATATTTTTTTAGATATGTAAATACATTTCTAAATGCACAAGTGCATTTTGTTCGATTATGATACGGTTAGAGATGTGGAATTTACTGGTAAAGTGTAAAGGTACAATTTGGTAAATTGGTAATTTTTTTTTTATATATCGGTAAGTAGGTACCCATATTTTTTCAAGTGAATTTTGTATGTTATTCCATAACTTCATTAACTATAGTTTTTCAGAATTGTTTAGTCATTTATATGAATAAAAGCAAAAAAAAACTTTTTTATCTACTCCTAAAATTCTGCACAAGAAAAGGACATTTTATTGATCTTATTATTATTCATTATATTTTATACTTTATAAGGCTAAAAACAAAAACGTTTGAAATGAGAAGGTCACTCAATCAGTGGCGTAGCTACAAGTCGATGCGCCCTGGTGCCGAATAAAATAATTGCACTCGCCAAAGTAAGCAAAAAATAGATACCTAATTTGTATAAGTTTCCCCGGAAATTGATAAATCGACATTAAAAATCATAAATAAGTGAAAGAAAAAAAATCTATGTGCTTATGGGGTTAGAGGAAGTGTGAAGGTAATAAAAGTATTTCGCTCCTTGGAATTCAGTGCCCAGGAGCAGTTGCCACTGAATTCAATATTAGGTATGGTAAAAAAAAACAATTTACGTAAATTTACGTTTATCCGGTAAATTCATCGAGCTCACATCTCTAGATACGGTTTACGATTACGATAGACTGCTCTGTTCGCAGGATTTGCTGAAAATTATAGCGGAGAAAAAGACCATTTTTTTTTTTATTTATTATCTTTGGTTGCGCGACTTTAGAAACGTATTTGTGCTGTACATTGGCTAGCGGTAAAAACGGAAAAATCGGACGGTCACAGATATATAAAACATTAAATAGCTATCTTGTTATACGACACCATATGGAACATTGATGCCGACGCCATTTGCATGGTAGTCAACTGTTAATTAATTAATTTAAAAAATATTTCACCTACGGAGGAGTTCTCTTTTTAGAAGATAATAAATGTCCTTCAGGCATAAAGTGTTTCTGTTGTATATATATAGGTCGACAAAGTCGATAGGTAATTCAAAAATGTATCTAACTTACTATTCTCGGATTTTAAAAAGAATTCAAATCTCGCTGCGCTCGATTGTCGCCCGAGTGTAACGGGTTTCACACAACATACGTAAATTATATTTAATAAAAATATTGATAAATACCTGCAAAAGTGTTATATGGGTATGTATAATAAAATATAGAAGGTACCTACTCTGCATTGATATGTGAATTCGGTCGGACTTATCGTTCTTGAGTTTTTACATTTTTTTTGTGGAAATTATACGTATAAACCTACTTGTATACTATTTATATGTCTTTGAAATAATTCATGAACTATTTCCGACTGAAAATAGTACGTGGTATTATATTAAATATTACAATATTATAATATAGATAATTAATTGATAAGGTTATTGTGTAAACATTGACTACCATGCATATGGCGGCTGGCTTCAAATAATATCGTCAGTTAGCTACCTAGTGTTTTATATATCTGTGGTCGCCATTGCCCCGTGTTATCACTGCCCGGTTATCGCGTCAGTACACCCAACTCGACCACGTGTTGTTGAACCTGGCCGGGTTGGCCGCCGGGTCGAACGGCCGGTTGGTCTGCGGCACCAGCAGCCGCCTGTACCACTTGAGCTCCGTGTACAGCTGAGCACTGATCCCCACGTAGTCTTTGGCCACGTTGTTGGTCTCGCACGGGTCGGACAGCAGGTCGAACAGGCACGCCTCGCCGGACGGGCACGGGGAACAGGTCCGCGGGCCGGCCGCCGACGGGTTGCACCGGACCGTCGCCTCGTACCGCGTGGCCAACAGGTCGCGGACGCGGCCGCCGCCGCTGCCGTGGCCGTATGGTAGCGTGTTGGACAGCTGTTCGAACGCCTGCCCGGCCGGGCTCTGCAGTACGGCGGTCGCGTTGTACGTCGTACAGGGTGTGGTGGCTCCGAAGAACCCGTCCAGCGCCCCGTTATTCGTCGAACCTGCGAATCACACAACGCACACCGGTCAGTAGGTACTTACGCGTCCTCGAGAGGACGCCGAACCATCCATTTTTATTTTTTCTTAAGGTGTTCAGTATTTAAGCAATTTTTATGAAATATTTGGCAAGATGAAAATTAAATAGTTTTACAAATTTTAAATACATTTAAAGAGTAGTCGGAAAATAATCCCATTCCCACATCACTTTATAATCATTAGAACATAAATGTTCAAAAACACGTTTAAGAGAACCACATGAAAAGGCGTTTCTAAAATCGTTTTAGAGGTAATTTCGTTTGTTTTAGATGGACATGTTTATACTATTAAATATCATTGGTGTGACGTCCTCTTAAGAGGAATTTTTACATGTTTAAGAAGTGTTAAAACAGTAAAGTTGTGAAAACAGTTCGTGACACGTGTGAAAATCGAGTATGTGGAATCCTCATAGAGGATGGCTATAGACACCCATTTTAGCGATATTAAAATACGTTCAAGCTCTATAACTACAACTTCTATCTCGGTAATCGCAGAGTCAAAATTCATAAATAATATGAAAGGTGCGATTATTTAACATCTGTGATAACACGGACTTTTTTTTAGTTTACATTTACAATTTTTAAAAATTTTACGAATTTAAGATTTTCAATTACATTTGATTTTTATGTTTTTTTAATTTGAAAATTAGAAAATTTTACAATTTTTAATCACAGACTTTCAAATAAAAACATTGAAAAAAAGCACAGTAAATATTCTTATATTTTATATTTCATATACATTTTGATTACAAAAGAAAAGTTGTAGTTATAGAGCGTGAACGTGATTTTTATCAAATATCGTAATAACACAACAATAAAAAAAAAAAATGGTACTGTTACATGACTATTTTTAAATTACTTTTAAAATATTTAATTGTTGGATTTTCATTTTTTATAAAACTTAATGAAAATTCGCTATACATAGAACTCCTTAAAAAGCGGGTGTATAGAATCTTCTTAAGGGAGAATATCTTTATTATACTTTTTTAGATTGCTGCGGTTTACGCACAGGTAAATTTTTTTTTAAATTCTGTGGTTTATGTACATATACTGTTCATTAAATAGTGTCTTAAATATTTGTAGATAATAAAAATAAAAAATAATTTAATTTTCAGATTTTGTGCGTGCCGAGGAATTTTACAGCGGTGTTTTAATGTATTTCCAGTAGAAAGAGTAAATAAGTAAGAGTTTTCGGGTAAAGAGGTTTCTAATAGAAAATTCGTTTTGATTGGTACTTTATAATGGTCGTTTTTAAAAGCGTAATGATAAAATACAAACCTTAATGAAAAATTATTATGAATTGGAAAATAACATAAAATAAATAAAGTATATAAACTTATCATCATGGATTTATACTTTAATTTTTTGTCATTCGTATGTACACAAGATTTGTGTAGAAGATGTCGTTTAGAATTTTTTGAGTAGAAATGTTTGTGTTAGAAAATTCTATATAGTAGGTACTTTAAAACGGTTATTTCTCGATTTCTTCTGAAGTTTTCTTTAGTGTAAAACTAAACGTCCCAAAATTATTATAAATTTATAAGCCAGAAACTTAAAATGTACTCCAATTATTTACTATAACACCATAATGACGTCGTAAACGTTTAAAAACTTTTGACCACTTCTAAAGTTTTAGTAATTTTTTTATATAATTTTGGACTGTGATATGGGAACATATGCAGTTTAACTCCCAAGAGGTATTACATTTTTGTTTTTTTCATTAAGTTGTGTGTTTTTATATACAGAATGTTTTAGTATTTAAAAAAATGTCGGTCGGACTTATTTTCGAAGTTATGACAATTTAAATTTTACTCTGTATTTTTGTATTAAATGTATTGTTTTTCAAAAATTCAGTTAATATGCCTAAAAAGGAGATTTCGTTCTCCAGGAATACGTAATTTTAACATAAAATAACCCTAAATAGACGGAAGCCACGCTTGCTCCGTTCGCTTTATTTGCTTTAGTCGAAAATATCACCCTATTTGCTGTGAAACACCATGTCGAGAAAGTAACATGTGAAATTAAATACAGGTTAATTGTACTTCTTTAAGCCACATCTAAAAAGTGAGCCGGGTCACTCGGAAAGTTTAATTCAAAAATATCCCTCAATTTGCTGAGAAATCATCTGATTTTCTAACTAGCTTCATTTTTGAGATTTTGGTTAAAATATAAGAAAAAAAAACATTTTTGTAAAGCACACATTTGATACAAAAATGCAGTGTAAAATGTATTATTTTTGATAGTATGAAATAACTTTAAATTGTGCAATAACTTCGAAAGTAAGTCCGACTGAAATTTTTTTTAAAATATATACTAAAACGTTCTGTAAAAAAAGTACATAGTTTGATGTAAAAAATGTTAAAATATCGCTTGGGAGCATTTATACTGTGATATTATAATGTGTAACATTATACTGCATTTATGCCGTGATTTGTTTTTTTGTATGGCTATACATTTTTTTGAGTTTAGTAGGATTTTTCGGGTAAAAATTGTTTTAATAGGAAATATATTGTAATAATTGGTTTTTTAAACAGGTTAATTTTTAATTTTCTTGATAGTTTTTAAGAAAACTATTTAAAATAAAATCCAAAAATAACGGACAATTTAGTAAATCCAAAAATGATACTATATATACCAGCTTCCTTCGGAATCGTTTTATCGTAATTCGAAAGAAATGATTTATCATTGCTTTAATATTCAATATATCTATCACCTGTATCTTATCAGATGAGAAAAGACTTTGACTCATTATACTGGCATTCACAGTGAGTAAATTTACTTCATATAAGAAGACATTTTTATTTTTTAGTTCTGTTTCAGTATTCTGTGTTTTCTAATATATAAGTAGGTATATTATAATTTATATACCTATCGTGCATATATTATTCTATATTATATTTACAAGTCGGTAATTTAAAAAATCAAAGAAGATACATAATTTTATAAAAACAAATATTAAAGGACTTGAAATCAAAATACTATCTCATTAAAATAAAAGTATTAACAACGATATTCGTAGGCATGACTACTAGAGAAGCACGGTATACATCTTTTTTCCGATACGAATTTACGCTGATCATAATTATGTATGATCTTTTTTTAAATTTAAATACTGTTTAATTATTAAATGACAATTATATTTCCAATATTTCTTATAGATTATCCTTTAAATATCATATTAAAAAACAAAATTTATGATGATTTATTCGTGTAAGAACTGAGAAGTAGTAAGGAAATCAAAAAATAACCTGTCAAAATTAATAAGGTCATTATGCATTTTTTAGATATTTTACTGAAAAACATGCTTTAAAATTTTTTGTAGATACCTTTCTATAGATAGATAGTATTTACCAGGGCCGTGGATATAAAGTCCAGCCCCGGGGGTGGGCCGTAAGTTAGGCCCTCAATTTTCGAGGAACATTTATACGAATGACTTTTTTTTTTTTTTGCTTATTTATCACCATTTTTAAAGTGCTAATTGCAATGTGTTTAAATGTATACAAAAAAAAATGGCCATTCATATAAATTGCGTCTATGGCATTAACGTGCTCGGAAAAATTTAAATTTCGGAAAATCCGGGACCTCCTAGGCCAGTGGAGAATCACCCTTCCCCCTCTAGTCGGGCCTGGTATTTACTCATAGCCTATTCTCCGTATATTGTCTGTGATTATTTCTTTAATAATACATTTTGAGGGGTTCTGTGGTACTATTAAAGTCACGAATGTCTAGGTACACATATTATATTATACTATACGAAATGTTTATTTTTGTCATTGTTTCTGTAATAACGTACGGTAAATAAAAATACAGCCATGGTATATAAAACAGTCCTATTCGTATTATAGAACTGAGAACACAACATTTTACTGCCATTTACAATTTTTCTATTTATCATTTATTCGTCCTTTTTATATGGTTCCATTTCTATTTTCATTTCATCTCTAATATTTTTCTTTTTATAGTAATACACATTAATCTCATCTGAGGAAATTATCTCATTTAAAAATAATGACACATTCTTGGGGGGTTTAACGGGTTGTAACCCCCTATTTTTTTTTAGCTTTATAGTTGTACCAATACACGATCGAATGACTTTTTTTTATCTTTAGTCTGATAATTTTTCCCAAAATTTATTTCTAACTGTGAACGACTGTTCAAAATTATGTAACTCTATTATCATCACCAGTAAAGTCTCGTATAGTACGATATTAAACAATATTCATCTATTTTACCACCCCGCCAGATTGGTTTTACGAAGATGTTTTTTCCTTTTGGACGAATGAAATAATTTTTCCAGAAATTTTATCGAATAGTTGTGCGTTCAAAAATATTGCATTTAAAGATAATTTAAAATTAGTATAAAAATTAAATTTAAATGTGATCGATTGATAAGTGTAAGAATTACAATGAAAATAGTATTAATAATTATAAATTTGATTTCGATTAAAACCATATATATTTTTAATTGATAGAATAACACATAATTGTGTTATTAATTTCTATTAATTATTGTTAAATAAATAAAAATCGTATTTATAAATAATGATGTTAAACGGATATTTGAAATTCGGTGAACCGGTGGCTGTCGTATCGGAGGGAGAATTGATTTTATTGCTATAATGATGGTACTTATTTATCGAAAAATAAGAATTGTTTTCGAAAAAAAATTATATTTATACTGGTATAACATGTAGATTATATTAGATTAAATTATCGTATTATCGATTAAAAAACTTACCGATTATTAACTTCCAGTTGTCTTTGAGAATTCCTGCATAACGAATTTTTTCGTCGATGTTGAGCAAAACGATATTCCGTTGCGATGGTAAATTCAACGTAAGAGATGTCCATTGATCGTGTCCGTCCAGATCATTAGGTAAATATCTTGAATTTCCTCCTAAACAAAATTACATTCTAGTTTTAGTGTACAATGTCCATAAATGTATAATATGATATATTGTATATTATAGTATAGATTGTCATAAAATATAAATTAAGTTTCACGGAAAAAGATATTGGAGGAATGCATGTCCCTTTGAATGCATTCGTTTACAAAGTAGGTAGGTCGTAGGTACCTAATGATCAGTTACTAAAACATTACTTTTATCACGAATAAGAATGTAAATTTAATCAAATATTAGGTACTATTTACAATTTGAATGTGTTAAATTTAATATTTATTGAACATTATTATAATTTATTAATTTTGCAGAGTACAAAACCGATATTGGTTTTAATGGTTTCGGTTTTTGATTTTTCGGACAGTATTTTAAATTTTATCAGTTTTGATTATCAGTTTGGTAAAAAACTTATTATGGTGTTTGGTTTTAATTATAATACCAGTTCATAAAAATGGATTCATTGGTTAAAAGTTAAATCTGGTTTTAACTAGTTTTAGAATTTTACTGTAGTTAGGTACTTAATAATACACATACATTCGAGTATAACAAAGTAAAATTAAATTTTTTACAAAACAAAATATAAAATACTTACAACTAAATTTATTGAAATAATTGAAAACTATACTTAACCGTTTTAATTTTTATAATGGTTTTTCAAACGATTATCAGAAATAAAATATTTTGGTTATATTAATACGCTTTAGGTGTGTGTTACTATTATAATACATAGAACCTATTCAAACACTCAGATTTGGATAAAATGTTTTTTTCGAATACTTCCGAAAAAAGTATTCAGAATATGTATTTGAATAGGTATTTTATGATAGTATTTCTAAAGTGCTTGGAATACTTCAAAAAATTATTTCAAATATTTGTACAATATTTAATTTTTATATACTATTATATAGTTTCTATAACTTGGTATATTTATATTTAAAATTAAAAATTAAAAATTAATTAATTAAAAATGTAATACTCTTATAAAAATAAAAAATAAATAGGTATATATTATGAAAAATAATATGTACCGAGAGTATTCAAAAAAAGATTATAAGTAATAACTAGTTTGGACGTAAGTCATCGTCAGGATAAAAATCAATCCTGACTTACGGTTAGGTTATTTTTATAATATATATATTATATATTTTTATACCTAGTGTATTTGTTTATTATTTTTCATTTTATGTTATTACTAGAATTCGGACGTTGAAGCTCTACAAGACATTAATAAAAGCACTTGAAAATTAATTATGTAAGTAGTAATTGTTATAATATTATATGTATTATTTAATTAAATACCTATCCACTTAAAGCAGTACCTCATTGACGCCGAAGTCTAAAATTATTAAAATTATTACTCAAGCAGTCCTACAAATCCTGCAGACGTTAACAAATATTTTCTTCACTTAATTTTTACAGTAGTTTTCCAACTGAAAATCCAAAAGACGTAATGGCCAAATTCTTTAATTTATGACAGAGAATTTTTCATGATTACGAATATACAGATACAATAAGCATGATTGCATGATCTTCATATTAGTATAAAAAGTAATTATAATATTATATACATCGGTGTAATAAAATTGTTGTATTATAAAATTTTGATTCTATGGTCCATATTTTATACAGGCCCGAATCTATAAAATTGTGGTCAGGCCTTGATCGGCATCACTTGCAGTACCAAATTAAAGTATATTTGTGAAGTTCTAATCTTTTAAGATTTTAAGCGGATAATTTATATTATAATCTGATAGTAACATGATAGATTATTATATTTATTATATAATTTATTAATTTTTTTAAAATATCATTGACATCCAAAAGAGTATTATTTTTCATCTGTTTCGATTATTTAGTCGTTCAGTTAATAAACAAGACGGCATTCCTGTTTAGATCTGATAAGTTATGAATATATTTAAATAAATAACAGGAATGTTGATGTATTTAATTTGAAAGTCTATAAATGTGAATGTATTTTGGCTTAATTACGTTAATATAATTACGTGTTATAATAGTGAAATTATAGTCTGAATGGGCATTTGAAAAAATGTAAATACAGTGTTCCAGACGTTGGTTAATTACGTGTTATAATAGTGAAATCATGGTCTGAATTTTCATTTGAATAGTATTCTAAATAACACTCTTAAAATGTAATAATTATTATAAAACTTTTGATAGTCAGAAAATAGACTGTAAATATGTACATAATTTAAATAATATTGAACGAGTATTTAAAATAGATTGAGCATATTTTGAAAATTAAAAACGGGACTACAATAAAAAAAAGTGAATATCATAATAATTTTCTACCGCAATGTTTCTAAAGGTACTTACACCAATTTCAAAATCGGGACAATTCCGAAATAAATGGGACGTATGGTCATTGGTTACCCATATTGAATTACAATTACTTAAAAAATGATATAAAAACCTTTCAAATTTTTTGTTGGTAATTAATAATCATAATGTTGGTTTTAACTTTGAGTATTATAGATTCAGTAATAATATTCAATATTATTCTATATTGGTCTTAAATCATGAGTAATTATTACATTTCTTATCTTTTATACGTATAATTTTTTCATTTTATTTTATTTTTATTTATACCAGTACTGTACGGGATCACTTTTAAATTACATTTAAAATACATTAAAACATTTTTTAATTGTTAAGTATTAATTTTTTTTTAAAAATTGCTTACATTTTTATTGCCTACTCCTTAAAAATAGAGTTTGTGGCGTTAGGTGTATAGTAACATGCAATTAGATACTTTTAGTTAGACATTTTAGTGTAGTTAAAAGTAATTGGATTTTAATTGTACAATACACGTTTAAAATTTTGAATTTGATTAAAAATAATACATTTTTAATTGTATACACGAAGACGTACCTGCAGCTGAATATAACGTCGGTAACCAATCGGTGATGTGCATGAGTTGTTTGGAAACCCGAGGATTTTGTTGGAAATGTGGGGTCCAAATAATTGCCGCACTCTTCACTCCACCTTCCCACAGCGTGTTTTTTACCTGCAGATGAATAATTATCAGGAATCGATCAAATTCGTTAATTTCATAAAATATCTAATTTTGAAAATTTTTCTGCAAACAGCACAGTGAATTTATGTGGCACTTACACCCCTATACGGGAAATTGGAACCCCAGTTGGGCGTTATACCGGCATTTGGAGGGTAATTCCGACCTGAGTTATCGTACGACGGTGACCCGTTGTCCGACATGAAAACGATTATGGTGTTCTCCAACATCTCTCGTTCTTTGAGCGCCTGCACTACTCGACCCACGGACTCATCAAGCTTGGATACCATTGCTGTAATGCAATAAATTACGAACTGTCACAATTGTCTACTCGATCGGTACTAAACTCTTTTTATATCAGAATTATCCTGATTATGTTATCAATTGCATTATATATTGTGTTTTAGTAATGCTGTGTTATATTAGTGAAACGTTTAAATATCGATACCTATCAATAAAATATTACCGATAACGTACTGAAGAATAACGAAATCGTTAAGCAATATGGACATTAGACGTAGTTATTATTATATATTTACATCTTGCATTAACTAAATCCAAAATTATTTTTAATATAACACACGCACGATTTTTAATGTAGTGGATATTTCAATAGTAGGCAATCTGTAAATACGCTCGATATGGAAGAGAGAAAAATACATACTATATACTTGTAGATATAAGTTCAATAAAACCTGTGAAATAATAATAAATATTCTAAAATTACTGTTTATTGCCGAGCAGACAAGTAAAATAATATAAATCTCGAGTTTAAAAAGTTCGACATCGTTGCGCTTCAATATATTATGTAATATATTCTGTAATTATATCATACCAATCAACTAATTATTATTCAGGTAATAACGTAAGTATATTATAAAATAATAGCTAAAGTCTAAACAATTTTTTTTTTTTAAAGTTTTAGTATTAACATAAAAATAATAATAAATAAAAACAAAAAACGGAAGTAGGTACCTAAAATGTATATGCATACCTGTAGACACGAAAAATATGATGAAAAAATTAACCCATTTTTTAATTGAATTATATCAATCCAACGCTTTCAATTTATGGTTATTAATTAACGAAAAATTATTTCAACTCAGTTTAAAGTTAAAACGAAAAAAAATATAACTGTTAATTCAGTTAAAACAAATAATGATTCGAATTTTTCAAATTATTCAAAAAAATTTGTATTTCATTTTATCACATTCTACTTTTTTAAAACATTAAACACCTACCCATTTATTTATAATTAATAATTAAATTATAATTGTTATTAATTTTAACTCATGAAAAGATGTTAACTTAACTGGACAATTATGAAAAATTAATTATAAGAAGTCAAGTTGATACAATTAAAAATTAAACTAGTTTATAAATGAATAGACTAATAATGAATTAATTGAGATAAAAAGTTTTGATTTTAACTAATTAATGGCCATCTTTAGTGTATATATAAAATATGTATCTTGAGAAATTTAGTTTTGTACCAATATAAAAAGCGAAGAATATCACTATTGCAATATACTTAATACTTATATTCAATGAGCGACGATCATTAGTATATCACAAGTACCTATAATAAGAGTTATTGACAGTGGATTTTTCAAGCGCTAAAATGGTCTTGAGATTTCCATAAATTGGTAAACTTGTTCGATTATAAATTTAAAAGAAATTCTGAATTCAATCTGTCTTCTATGTTTTTATCATAAAATGCTTTTTTTCAAATTAAAAACAAGCAATTTAAATTTTGATTTTTTTATTAACTTTAAATCACTATAAGAACTTGTATATTAATTTAACTTTAAATCTATCTGGTAAAACACAGCTGTTTAACTTCTCATCTTCAGTTTCACTCAGATGTATTATTTGTCTAACTTATCCAGAAAACCATAAAAATCTAAATTAAATTGCATGTTTATCACAAAGTATAATAATTATTTATTATCCGCACGTGCGGACCATATGAACAACACAGTAGATAATAGCTAATGCACACTCATACTAACGTTGGTTTTTATTTCATACAATAATAGTACAAACGCATAAAAACTCGTAAATAATTGCCTATTCAAAACTCCTTAGCAAAGACGTGTTACAAAGACCCTTAAGAGGATGCCACACATTCGATATTTAAGGGGTTTTAATGGGCAATTTGTATGAAATTTCTAGAAAAATGAAAATCAAACATATTAAAAATTTTTAAATATACTGTAAGAGTAATTTAAAAATGAACCTGTGTCAGTACCATTTTTGTTGTTTAAAAAAAATAAAACATTTATTTTAAAAAACATGTTTACACAAATTCAAATGCTGTGTAACTTTAAATAAAAGCAGAAACAAAATCGTACTATTGTTTGAAAAATGAGACGTATAACTATGTTTGATTGGAAACTAATTTTTAAAAATTTAATTGATAAATTAAATATATAGCATAGCGAAAATACTTATATGGTGAATATTAAAATACAAAAAAAAAAAACTTTTAAGGTTCGAATTATACACGTATTTAAAATACATTTTTATATGTTCTTGTGAAATTAAAATGTAAATTAATCACTCAAAATATAAAATAATTAAAACCACTCAAACATACATTATTTACTGTTTAAATTTGAACGAATAATAATATAATAACTACATCATAATATTTTCATTATTGAAATTTAATACCTATATAATATAAATTAGAAAAAGTATTCTAAAAATATTTGGAATACTTTTTGTGACGTATTTCAAATACTCTTAGAATACCGTTATCATATAGCATTCGAATTTCGAATACATATTTTAAATACTTTTTTGGGAAGTATTCGGAATATGTTTAATATATTCAAAATACTTTTAAATATTTTACTTACATTTTTTTAATTGTATAAAATTTAATAAACAAAATATTATTTTGAAAATCCAATTCCTACAAGACATCGTAAGAGTTTTCATCTTTTAAACGGTGTATAATTTATGTCACAATGTTTCTGTTGCATTGCAATAAATTACGAAAGCACTATTTCACTAGGTACGAAAAATTTGTTTGCATAGCGTCTTTTTAATGAATATTTATTTATTAAGTATAAAATCGATTTAAAATAGAGTTATGGGTTATGGGTCGAGTGCAAATTAAAAACGAATGAACTGGGGATTTCAACATGAACTAGTTGACGTATTTTGATTGGCCGAGTGAAATTTTCAAAATCAAAATTAAAATTTTAGAAAACAACAACATAAGTATAAGCAGATTCATATTCGGTTAGATGTGGTTAACTATTAAGGCACCACCTGCGTAAGTCCTTCGGTTCGGGTCCGCTATATGATTGAATTTGTTGATTTCAGAATAAGGTGCTTCCAGACTTTGTCCACGGTTGCCTGTGTGAACTGCGACATGAGCTAAATACAACAGCAAAGGTTTGTTGTACGGCTGCTCTTTGATCAATCGGACCGCTTCGTCGGTGAACACGTCTGTAGCGTACTTGCCGACCACGTCCCATGCTACCGTATCATTTCTCCGCATATCAAATCCGGAAAATTCACCGTAATTCGCGTACTAAAGTGAAAATATTTAATTAAAATCATTGTTTTTTTTTTGGTAAATTAATAGGTATATTTTGTTAATTATTGTATGCCGTGCTCAAAACACACAGCATTTAAAAAATATGGGTAAGTTAACGAAAAAAAAAAAAATTAATTCGTATACACTTATTAGTTGAAATTAACCCAATAGTTCAACATTTAGTTATGTTATGAGTTAAAATTAAATAATATTTTTCTTCAGAGGATGCTACACACCCGTTTTAGCGGTATTAAAATACGTTCGTACTCTATAACTACAACTAATTAACAACTAAACTACAACTTTTCTCTTAGTAATCGCAGAGTTATAATGTAACAAAATTTTAAATATAAGAATATTTACTATGCCGTAGAGTGAAATTTTTTTAGTTAACATTTGTTTTTTTTATGTTTTTTTAATTTGAAAATTTTACAATTTTTAATCACAGATTTTAGGCTTTCAAATAAACATATTGAAAATGAGCACAGTAAATATTCTCGTCTTTTATATTTTGTATACATTTTGACTCTGCGATTACAAAAGAGAAGTTGCAGTTATAGAGCGTGATGTGATTTTTATCAAATATCGTAATAACATAACAATAAAAATATGGTACTGAAATATGACTGTTTTAAATTACTTTTAAAATATTAAATTGTCGGATTTAAATTTTTTATAAAAACATTATGAAAATTGCCTACATAGAACATTTTAAAAAGCGGGTGTATTGCATATTTTTATGAAATTTAAAATATTAAGTATTAACAAATAAAAATTAAACTTCTTCTTTGCTATTTTATGATTATTTGCTATTTATCAATAAATTATGCATCTATTTAGACACTAGACATAAGTTATATTTTTACGATTGATAGGCCGTTAATAATTATTAATTATTTAAATAACAAATAATTGATTAATTTATATTATTGATATTTTTTATACTTTGTAACTTTATATTAGGTATTTTTATGGTGTTTTTCTAATCCTAAGTCTACTACTAATATAAGTCCCGAGTTTTAATTATATGACTCATAATTAAACAATCATTAATCGTACTATGTACTCGTACGTTTTTGCAAGGCTGGGCGTTCACAAATTAAAAGTTAAAATTAAGTTAAAAAGTCATATAACGTGTTACTTTTTTTCAAACTAACTTTTGACTTTATAATTTACTTTTTTTGTGATAACTTTAACATATTAACTTTAAGTTAACATAAAAAAAAAGGTAACTACCTAAATTAAGTTACATTTGGTTCGAAGAACAATGCAAATTTTTTAAGTAAGGTTTCCAGTATAGGATATTTTACTAATTCTACTATTTAGATATATTATTCTTTATACTTTATATAAATAGCTGATTAGGTTAGGTTAGACAACTATAGTGTTACTGTGATCATTATTTTCTCATTATTTGTATAATATTTAGATATCATATAATATCATTGTTTTGGGAAATTAATAATCATGTTAAATCAACGTTAAGATGTGTAGGTACCCGAAGACACGAGGAAAATTGTAGGAAATGTTCGTTTTATTGGCTTATGTGACACAGATCAGTTTAGTTTTCGAGTCAAAACTATCGATATTGTCTTGTTAATCTATATTTTATTATTTTATTAATTGTATCTATACAATATTGAAAATATATTGTTGTAATGTAGTGGGTAGAGTGTACTATCTATTTCATATTAATGTTAGTGTGAATACAAAAATATTCTTAAGTCTTTAGCAGCTGAAAGGTATTTCCTAAATTTTTTTATTGTTAATTAATACATTTTAACTTTGAACTAACTCAAGTTACTTAACTTAAGTTTTTTTAAATTAAGCTTTAAACTTATAAAGTTAATGAAAAAAATATTAGTAACTTTTAACCTCGCTATTAACTTATTTTAACTTAAAGAGTTTACAATTTTCGTTAATTTGCCCAGCATTACATATTCGTTAACTTAAACGTTAAATTATACCAGAATAATCTTGATGATATTTTTAATATCGATATATTTTTAAAATTGTCAATCTGTAATCTTATTTAGTGGAGATATTGGAAAAATTTCTTTAAATTATCTAAATAAGATGTTTTCGGTGTTGGAATTAAAAATGTAAATGTATATTAAATATATTTTAGCGGAAAGTTATCTATTATTTTGACAGTTTTTTTATGTTTACCTACTAGATCTATCGACTAGGTAATTTGTTTTACTAAATATCTATTGTCATGCATAGTTGAATATTTAGTTGTGTATGCGAAACATTGATTATTGTAACTTTTGTAAGTATATTTTTTATTTGACTTTAAAACATATGAAAAAAAAAATATGTAACTATTTTACACGTGTTCAACTTACGACGTCTTGAAGGATGTAATCATAGTAACTGACGTATCCGGTGTAATAGCCAAAGTGTGAGTCAAAGCCTCGTCGCGTGGGCGTATATGCTCGTTTGAAGAAACCTAAATGCCATTTCCCTATGGCTCGAGTCGTGTATCCCAATTCTCTGAAGTATTCAGGAAACAGTTTCTCTGACAGTGGTAGGCCGTTTGGTTCGGCACCGTATGTCGGAGGTCCTTGCATACCTTTAAAATTATTAATTGTAGTTAAGGTTTTACAGAATTCGATAGTTGAATAGTAAATATAGTATCTAGGGTTAAATTTCGGCAAGAGTAAAATTAATAATTTGATATTTTTGTTATTTGATTTCATTAGCCAGTATAAATGTATAGAATTCGTAAAAATAAAATTAACCTAAGCAAATTTTTTCTTGTCAAGATTTGATAAAATTCATGAGTGAAGAGAAATTATTTCTTACCTAATTTAATGGGATATTTGCCTGTCATCAGAGCCACCCGTGATGGAGTGCACACCGGTTGCGTGTATAAGTTGTTAAGCACAATGCCGTTGTACGCCAGTGCATCGATATTCGGCGTTAGGATTTCGTCGGACCCGTGATAACTCAAGTCGTTCCATCCCTGTAAATATATAAATATATTTTTAAAATGCATATGTTATATTGTTTTGCAATAAAAAATGTTATCTAGATAAAACCAATTTAGATAAATTAAGTTTTAATTAAATTATCCTTGTTAATTAACAAAACTCTAAATACAATAATTAAATTAAAAAAGCCGACGAATAGGATATTGATAATGGATTATAGATATTTAAAATAATAGTGAATCATTTATTTCGATCACAATATTCTGAGCAAAGGTCAGTGTAATATTATTTTCCGATTTATTACAATTTTTTGTTATTTTCGGTAGTTATCTTTTATGCTAGAGAATACTACTCAAACAATAAAAAACGTATCTTTTTAATCAGGTACCAACTGCAACAAATCTCTTATCAAAAATAAATTTCTCCCAAAATATTATACATGACTTCTACCAAAAGTGTGTATACATGCATAAAGTGAATCAAATCGAATTTCAAAATTATATAAAAATAACTGAAAAATATTAAATCAAATAGTTTCGATATTTTTACCACATCAGTTTAGTGCTAAAGTATATAATTGAAGTATAAATAACATTTTTAGTATTATAATTTTCCAATTCATAAAACAACTTTTGGTGGTAATCTTTTATACTTAAGGAAATTACTGGGAAAATCCAAAAATTACATATTCAAAGTATGAACTAGAATAAATTTGCTGTTAAAAAGATCGTTAATCAAAAACTCCTACATAATTCCTTTTACACAAAAACATGTATAAAATAAAAAATATATATATTAAAATCCTGACAAATATTTATGGTGGGTGGAGGGGCTAACGGAACTATTGTCTCTAGCGGCAATTTTTTGGGGAGAGAAGAATAATACAATAACACCCAGTAGAGTAAAATAATATTATAATATAATTACGTTTTTTTCTCATCGAATTTTCAAGTACAATCAGAGTCAGATTAAAACTGTGTACTGTATACTCATCTACTCAGGAAAACAAGTCGACAAATTTAAATCAAACGGAAATTAATCGCGGGAAAATTAGTAAACAAGTTGATGCGTCAAAAACATTTTTTGACCGGCTTAAGCAAACTACTTTGAAGGTAAAAAATAATAAAAAATAATCTTTATTAAGTATCAAGAAGAACGAATTTGTTTTCCGAAAGCTCTTAACACATAAACTAAATACATAAAAATACACATTATTTTAAACTAATAGGTATACCTACATGACTCGTTCCATAATCCAATATAAATATTTATTTACCGTTCGATTAAAATGTTTTTTTTTAATGATTTGTTTTTTAATTAAAATCTTAAATAATAACAGGTACTATACAATCCTATCGGAGGACCGGAGGGATGACGAATCAAAAATTTTGCAGTTCTACCCTCTGTATTCTGACAGTTTTTCGTTATTTATTAAAAATTATTTGTAAATTTATTTATATTTATATAAGTAGTAAATTATGACAATTAATGTGTTTAATCAGAATATCTTTCAAATCAGAGAATACTAACATAAAATTGGCTCTATGAAATTTTCAGCTACAAGAATACTAATGCTTATTGTGTTGATCCGATAATAGACGAAAGCACATATATTATTTTATGTTATAGATATCAATGTACTTATACTATGATTTTTATTAATAAAATATACTTATTAGTTAGATTTTAATATTAATTTTTATATAATAGATTTAAAAATATGAAAATAATGAAAACCCAATCACTAATTTAGTAATTAAATACAATTTATATTGATTAACAATATATAATAAGAATGCACCACATGGCACATACCCGATTTTTAAAAAGGTTTTGTATGGCGAATTTAAGACATTTTAAGAAAAATGAAAAACTAAAAATACAAAATATTTAAATATCATATTTTAAAATTAATTTATAGGTGGTTTCGTGTCAGTTCTTATGTAATCGTGGTATTTATTTTTATCATAAACTTGTTTACGAAAAATGAACAAAAAATAATTTAGTTAAATGGTTTTATAGTGTTATAATATTTATTATATTAAGATTTAATTTATTTAGCGCGCTTGCAGTGTGGGCTTTCTTAACTTGTTTAAACTATGTTAAATTTATGAAAATTTGTAAGTGTAAGTAAACTAAAAATTTAATATATAATTTTAAATTCAAATTATAACTATTATAAATTGAAAAGTGTATATTTATCAAAGGGATTAATTTTTTTAGACAAAAAAGTGGGAGAGATATAATGTCAGCAAAAAATCATGGGATGGCTTTTCCCCTTATGCTCGCCTACTTCAATTATTAAACTATATTTGGTAGTATTATTACCCACTATGTATTTGAAATTGCCAATATCCCAGTAATAATTTTTTTATGTTTCATTGTAACATCGCAATGTAAACGTTTAGTAAACATTACTAGGATGTTTCTAAAATATTGAATGTATAGTAGATAAATTAGTGAACATCCCTGTAATGTAATATAGTAAACATCCAGAAAACGTAATGTCATAACATCACTTCGACGTTTATATATTAAAATTTTACATTATTATACTTATATTACAAAAACGACGAAAATTAAACGAAAAAAAAATTAAAATTAAATTTTTTTTTAAATCTTCGGGTACGATTTAAAGTTATTGTCATTATTATTATTATTATTATTATTATTATTATTATTATTATTATTATTATTATTATTATCATCATCATTATTTGGCAATGAATTATATTAATGCCACAGATTACACGATAATCTAATATTTTTTGATGCCTGTTGTAGATTATTGTTTAATTGTAACCAGAGGATATTCCATAGAATAAGAACTTATTCGTGGTTATTCCACAAATTACGAAAATGTCTTGCAATGCGTGATGAGATTATACAATACAGACCCGTGCTTTGGTTATTTTATATTTTTGTTCGGTAATCGCAATAAATCGCCGATTACTAATCGTGACATATGTGATATCGGTTTATTTATTACGTATAACTAAAGTTATAAGCCACACTCATATACACAGATATATGTCTTCAAACGACGTCGTACGACTCAGTCTTTAGATACCTACTATAAAATTTAAATTGTATTTAAATTTACAATTTAAAATTTTAAACCTACCTTTTTAATTAACCTATTTTAAATTAAAAACCTACTGTATTTATATTTGTATTGACTATACATTATACAATGGATTTATAGCCGAATAAGATAAGATAAAATCATTATATAATCTAATTTTCTAATAAGTGTTTTATAACCTACTTATCTATATATTATTTGGGAACAAATGTACTTTACCACCAAATACTTCAATTTTTTTTTTATTAAATGATGTATATTGAAGTGCTGAAAACGATGGTGAAGTCAGATTTTAGGGGTCGGAATTATTTTAGAAGTTATAGCTATTTTAAGTTTTTTGTATTATCTAAAACTGCAGCATACTTTACGTTGTATTTTCTTTTCAAAAATATATCTTTTAACAAAGTAGCCGATATACACGTATATATTTTTTTCAAGTAGGTATAATGTACATATTTTGTTTATAATATTGATTTAATTAATTTATTTAATGCATTATAAGATTTAAATATATTTACTTCTATTAATTTTTATATAATTTGTATTTGCACACTTGCTTATTAAATTGAAAAAAATTCTATTTTCTTCAAATAGGTACATATTTTGTTTATAATATTGATATTTTAATTAATTTGTTTAATTTACAATTTTATTTTTATTTTTTTCATTATGTATTACACAATTAAAAGATATAGTAGAATATAAATTTGTATGTATTTGTATTATTTAATATTTTTTGCAGATATCTATTATTTTTCAGTTATTTACATTCTTATTAATTTAATATAAGTATACAGGGATAAAAAAATGTTTATGAAAAGAAAGAAACCAGGTAGGTACATATAGAATAACTTATTAAATATTGCAAACCAGCAGAACTAGCTCATGTTTTATTTTATGGCAAACTATAAAGAAAATATACCTAGTAATAAAAACAAATAGTGTCATTATGAAATATCTCACAAATTTAAATACCTACTGTATAGGTACTTGTAAATAAATTTATTATCTATTTATTATTTTAACTAATTACTTGAATTCATGTACAAATATTAATATCTGTAATAAGCATTACCTGCATTTTAAAGAGTTCATTTATCAATTTTCTTAACAATTTCAATAAGAGAACTATTTTAGATAGGTACAGTAGTAACACAAACTAATTTTTCTATTAGGGGGCAACACTACCAATGATATCTACCTCTACCTAATGTGTTATAAATTTGACGTATGAATATTATTATATGCAAACATTTTATAGAAGGGCATCTACTTTCCTCATTGGGAATTTGTGTAACTATAAGTAGGTATAGTAGGTATAAGTAGGTAGTACCTACCTAAAATAATTTAAAATTGTTATAAATCGAAAAATAATTATATTCCAGAAATTAGAAATTTATACTCTAACATTATATTTACGTGGTAAAAATATCAAAACTTAACTCTTTTCAGTCATATTTAAAAGAAATGGTTCAGTGAATGGTCGCGGTTCGATACCTGACGGCCGATTATTCGTTTTTGCAATATTTTACTATTTATTTGATCTCTATTAATGTACCTGAAATATATTGGAACGTTGACTTGATGTTGCGTAGATGTCACAATGAAACGTCACATGTTCCAATATAAAGTGTTATTGATAAGAGGTTAAATGTTGATGTTATATAGACGTTTATTGAATGACAGCATTGCCGGACATTTGCAGTAATATAGACGTTAATTTAACGAAATAGTAACACAGATTGGAATGTTATACGTTTCATGTAAACCTCTATGTAATGTTTTCGGGACCGTTTATTTAACAGTGGGATATAAACATAATATATTTGAATTTTATTTTAGATTCTGATTGTGGTTACTAATAGTGATGTAATTTCAGTCTTTCTCAAGGTATTGCCAAATTCATAGTAGTCCAATTATTTTTCTTTGCAGGCCATTTCCAATTTTTTTTTATGTGATGATACCAAAAAAAATCTAACGACTTGTATTTATATTAAATAATGTAGGTACTCAATTAAATACTCGATTAAAAAAATAAGTGAAAACGTATTTTTTATTTAATTTATATATATTTATACAGTATTGTGGAAAACTATAAATTGTATTGAAGCACGATACGTATTTTTGAATCTATTTTCCTTCTCCCCTCCTTTCTCCTTTAAACTCTTCCTATACAAAAATTTTAATATTTTAAACAAAAAAAATTGACACTACTTTTTTTTAAATCGAAAGATTGGCCAACACTGTTTTCAATTGAGGCACGTGCGCTCAAAAGAAGAGTTTCTATAAAACACCAGTCTATAGGTACATCAATCTGTACTTTAATACATCAATCTATACGTTCCTTTAGCTTTAGATGTTATTTGTTACTATATAAATATTCTAATTTCTCAACGAAACTATAAAAATTAAATTTCCAAGTCTTTCGTCTCCTATCTCAATATACCGTTTAGCTAATTTAAAAGAGGGTTCATTAGACGCAATAGTAATGAAAAAAGTTTTAAGTAGTAATTTTTTTTTCGTGTAGGTATAAGTTTTTTTTATGTATTCTAATTGGTACTATAAAAATGTTCTTTTTCGATTTTTCTAGCAGATTTTTCTTGAGTGTAAAGGAAATTTACCAAAAAAAAAAAAAAAACGGGAAAATGGTAATAAAGAAAATAATACGAGTATTATACCGAACTTCGTTCAGAATCGTTTTTCGAGTGCATTGGCTTATCTTTATTTTAAAATTTAAAATAATGCAAGTCGTCCTTTATTCGTTCCTAGATGACCTAGACTAACTTCCGTCAACTTTTTAATCTTGAATTGATTGTACGACACAAACGACATAGAAAACTATTGCTGTATTAATTGGCGATTTAAATGAATACAACTATTTCATTTTATTTACGAACTAAACATAATATATATATATATTATGTTGTATGTACACTATTGATTAAATGATAATTAAATATAAACGTGTGAGAAAATTAATGAACATAATTAAATTTCACTATTATTTACGTGTCTTATCTACCGTAACGTTCGACACATTCCGATTATTCGTCCGTTTATTTATTTATATTTATATATATTTTTTTTTTTTATTAAGGCCAATGTCATATTTGAGATTTTTGATCGTGTACCTAGACGACCGTTTATACACATTGTCGAAACACGGCGGTTGACCTGTTACGCTGTCTATCCGCAAGACTAAATAGATACCTATACCTATACCTATACCTATAATAATACTCGTCTCGGAAAACACGTGGGCAGACTCCAAGACTACCGTAAAACATATTGTATTTACTTTTTCACGGTTTATAATCATTTTCCCGTTCGGCTCTATCGACTTGACCCGCCGCAAAAAAAAAAAAAAAAAAAAAAAAAAAAACGAAAAACAAACCATAAATTTGTGGAGATGAAACACGATATTGTATAACTGTATATAGGTATAGTCATAACTTATATATATATATACTTGATGTTGGGTAAGTTATTTTTAAAAAGTAACCAAGTTACGTTACTAGTTATAAAATTCAAAAGTAACTAGTTACAATGACGTTACTTTCAACATTTCTAAATAAGTAAAAATGAAAATTATAAAATTAAATTCAAAAATATCTTTGTTTTTTTTTGATTGATAGTCGTCAGTCGAACATTATAAAATTCAATATCATGCCCACTACAACTTATTAGGTATATAAAATCATGCAATCGTTAAAATATCTAATTTTCGTAGATATGGTGAGCCATCGGCCATTTTAGAAAATTTTTTTAGAGAAAATTTCATTTTTTATTTATAAATATGTAACACGTTATTTTACAAAGGTACTTACAGATAACTAACGTAGTTACTATAACGTTACTCATAAAAAGTATCTACGTTAAAGTAACGAGTAACGTCTGTTACGTTACTATCCAACACTATATATATATATACTTGGTGTTAATATTTTTATTTTTAACTTTGACACGATTCCGCATAATACCAATTTAGATGAACTACGATCTGTTTACCTATATAGGGTGATTATTTTGAAATGCTCACTTAATTTACATAAACTTCCTGTATATATAGTGATTACATTTTATGGTTATAAAATTTGAATTTTGAAAATTAGCTCTTTAAAATATTGTTTTGTGACACGCCTAAGTCAATTTTGAAAATTGATATAATGTATAAAATATCTTCCCCTTATAAAATCGTAAATATGCTACTGTTTCCGTAATTGTATACAAAATTATATAATATAATTGAGTTCTACAAAACCAAGTTTTATAAAAAAAAAAATCTAGTAGACACTAAAAATTTTCTATAATATTATATCTTGTCGTTTTTATTGCGTTTACTATATCGTCCAAACCTATATCACTGGTAATTTTTGTACTAGCTCCTATTACACGTGAAATATTTTATATATCTATAATTGGACTTGACTCGTACTATTTAGATAGGTGTATTCGTGTAATTTTTTTGAAATACATTTTGAAATTGTCATTTTTTGATAAACAGTTGACCGCTGGGACGACCACAAGAACCGCAAAAATAGTTGCACACAATGTTCTAATCTCATGCAATGTCAGTACTCTTCTTGGCCCCTTGGGGTACAGTTCATATTATTCTATTACTTACTTACTATGATTATCTTATTTTTATTTTATTAATGTCAATATCGTTTACGACTTTTACGTAACGTCTGAAAACGAATTTGTTTTCCTGCTATAGCGATATGAAAATATTACAAATTTTTTGCGATTCACCTGTGCATTATTTGTGTTCGAATCGTATTTGGTATATCCGGTTTCATTGAGATACAATAATATATGTTAATAGTCATTAATCTGTGCCGGAGTGTGAAATCGGAAGGGAATGCCTCTTCAAAAATGAGGGCCAAAAATCGAATAAGAAATCTTACATTATGTTTCTAATTTTTTTTAAATTATCAATTTGTTATACGTATTATTTAAATTACTTAAATTAGATAATACATAGAAAGGTGTAATAGGAAATCTACTTAAAAGACATTCATTTTACCAGTCCCTCAAATTCCAAAAATGTTGAGCGTATTCACAGGATCTCAAGGATCGCGGAAGGCTTTGATGTATAGAGTATACCTTCACGAGAATGTACTTATTGTTTTATATCCCAAAATTATGTTAGTATGAGTGTTTTAAAATAAATATTCAATTTATCCGATTATGTATTATAAAAAAAATTATTTACAAAATTTAACATAATTCGTAATATATATTTAATGGAAAAACGAATTTTTTAGGAGGACTCCACCTTCCAATTTTAAAGGATTCTATATATGCGATTTTTGAGAAATTCTAAGAAAAATTAAAAATGTTTAAATACATTTGAAAAGTAATCTACAAATAGTTTCGTATACGTACCAGTTTTTTTTTTATTGTTGAGCAAATATGACATTTTTTCAAATACTTAATTTAAATTTAAAAACGAAAATACATTTTAAAATGCTATTCGAGTTAAAATATATATTATAAAATATTTAAAAGAAATGATTTCAGAAAAGTTATCATAGGGTTATTATATCATATATTATCCTTCTCTTGGATATTATATATCACAATATCAAATGTACAATAGACCATTTTTTCAAGATTTTTAAATCACTGTAACTTATTTCTATTTAATATTTTACAAATACCAATAAGTTCACTTCCAAAATATTGTCTTAAATTTATTTTAGAATGGTTGTTTTAACTCTAAAATCACTTTAAGGAATAATTTCCTTTGTTTTTCTTGGACATGTTATTACTATTGAAGATCACCCTCTTAAGAGGACGCCACACCATAGAAAATAGTCCATAGAAACATAGTTTCGTACTTCAAGTATTTTATCGGATAGAACAATCGCAGATAAATGATTTTTACATCGATAATAAGATGATAACATTTATTACATTTTGACTGATCCATTTTTATTTAATGTTAAAATTGTATTTTTCATAAACAATTTGAAACTGTAAAATGTTAACATTTTTAATGATCAACCATTACAGATTTAAATACTTGCAAAAAAAACCCCTTTGTCAAAAGTTAGAAAAATGTTTATTCTTTTATTTAGTTTCAATGTTAATGATTTATGATCATTCTGAAAGCCATAAAATTTGAAGTACGAAGGGGGTTTTCAAACAAATATCGCGATTACACAACAATAAAAGGTGGAACTAACACGGGAATATTCTTAAAGTACTTTTAAAATATATTTAAATTGTTGAATTTTAATTTTTCTTTAAATTTCATAGAAATTGCCTATATAAAACCTACAAAAACAGATCTACTATACAAACATTTTATGTTTTAACCATGGCAGTAAAGTTGTCAAATAGTCATTAATTGTATGTATAAATAAGACTTAAACTGGAAAAAAAATCTCAGCAATCAAAATATTATTATTGGTTGAATCACAAATTAAGAGAATTTTGGAGAGATGATAAATATTTATAATATTAATATATTATGTATAGATAATAAAATATATAAATATTTTTCATTCTGTCAATAATAAAACAATAAAACTAAAAATAATAACTCCGTCCCGGTATTATAGTGGAAGATGATTAAAAATAAGTAAATTTTTTCTAAAATCACACGTGTACATACCTAATGCATATTAATTAAAAATATGTATATAACAGATCAATCGTTTACAATTTTTCACCATGGTTGCAGAATAGGATAGGTTTAATAATAGTCTATTTTGTAAATTAATATCGGGCCCAAAGAAAACATTTTATGTGGATTTATTAAAACATACCTACGAATACGTTATTTTTTAATATGAACCTGAAGGTCCCCGGGGTTCATAACTAGCCGAGGATCCAGTCTGCGATCGCAAACTAATGGTCTGGGCTAGTCCCTATACCCTGTGCTTAGACTCTAGAAGATTTTGTTGTAATTGCTAACGATATTTATTTTTCGACATAATCATAATCAATATTTATTTTTGTTAGTTAAACTCTATTACTTTCTAACTTACATATTTTTGGCTTTAAATATGTTTCAAGACTATCGAGAATAAAAAAATGTACGTCAAGTGTTGGCGCGCAACTGACATTACAAGTAGAATGGCAAACAATAATTTTAATAAGTTATCCTATATATATTTTGGCAAAAAGTCTGTGAAGTTATTTCGGAGTACTTCTACTGCAAATTTTGGTAAAATGTCTATTTATTTCCACCGAATTCTCCAAATAACTTCAAACACTATAAATGGCTATAATGTTATTTACCTGTAATGTAAATTACCAATAGATATATAGCTTTTTAGTAGGTAACAACATCGCAACATATTATTTCAATCTTTACCAATCTAGTCTATTTTTCTATGAATTTATTGTTTACGAAACAGTTAATTGACGTGTTTCTTATATTACATAATAATTAATTGACCTCCACAAAAAAATTGGTTTTTCCAATAACGTAGATATAGAAGGTACCTGTATCTATTACATGCTTAGTTCAAAATTACTTCTGACTGTGACTGTTCACTCTAATAATTGAATATAATATGTAAGAAGTATATATCGATGTTAATTACAAATTAAAATGTATAATAAACATCTTGAAAATTGTATTATATTTTGTTTTTATTAGTTGAGTAATACGTGAATACATTATTTTACGAAAATCCGGATTAAATTAGTGCTCGTTTTTTAGTTCATTTCCGTTTGGACGCTTTACAAGCATGGTCTATACGTACATCTTATTTACGTAATCATTAAAATAATTATGAAATTAAATAGGTAGATACTACTCATCATTATTAATATTATTTACGTTGTTTAACTATTGTAACTAGTTTTCGTCGTAAAAAAATATTTCACTGTTAAAAATTAATAATAATTACACGTGAATACCTACTGTATAGTGAATATTTTCAAATAACTATAGGTATTTCAGTAGGTTAACTATATCTATTTCAGTAGGTTCAGGGATTCCAATTTGGTTTTTCATAAAGATGTGTGAAAACTCGTAGAAGTCAAATTCCAACAGTTCAAATTGTCAAAAATAAAATTTCACTACTATATTTATATTTTTGCATTATAGTACCTATTTAAACATACCTTATGAATAAAAACCGGATTTAATAGACATTGCAACATTTTTTCGTCATCAGATATATCAAATATGTACACGAATCGGATTAATTGCCGTATTTCTATTTCATTTTATATTGTGTTGCAACTTATTTCCATTTTCAACTTTTTTCAATTTTTATATACTGTTGTATACCTATCACGTGATAAAATGTACAAATTATTAATTTTTTACCTAATTTTACAATGCAAACAATAACTACGATCTGCATTTTCTCATATTGTGTTCCGTTAGAGTAGAGAAGAGTTATATAGATACTGTCCTATGATTATACAAGTGTCGTTAATATGTAATATTATTAATATATCGATAATAATAATTTATTGGTCCACGTATTTTCGTCCGTACATATTTTCATTGTAATTTTGATATTATTTTAGTGCCATTAAATTCCGTCTTTAATTATGACTCGAAATATCCCAAAATTAAATATAGACATGCGCAGATTATAAATACAGGTAGTGCCCACAAACTATTACTGACCCCAAAAAGTTAAAAAAGTTGCATTCACTGTGCTTGCCATACATTTTTATACGTTTTTTTATTGTAGGTACTTATAGAGACCGCAAAAATGTTTTACATTTGTGAGTGTACTTAAAAGATAAAAAGACATATTAAGAATAACAATTTTAAAACACTCGTTTTAGTAAACTTTAAAAAAAAAAGGGTATGGTCGAACACTAATAAAACTGAATACGGAACTTTCGGTAACAATATTTTTTAATTTAAGTGTATGATAATATGATAAATAAGAAATAGATGAATTTTAATAACGTAAACTAATGTGTTACTATTGAAAGAGACAGTATTATATTGTTTGCTTTAAATTTTACCACGTGAAATGTTTTAGTATACTTTACTACTTTACCAGATACGAAGCTGTTCTTCGATTTTTTTTTTTGTGTGTAACGTAGTTTAATACATTAATTTCAAAACTTTAATCAGAAAAAGTCATGTTTTATGATGCTTTTAAATTTGTAAGTTTGGCATACATATAGGTATAATAGCATCATATACATTTTTAATTTTTTCCTGAACGCATGTATTTGTCGATAATGAAATTATAGAATCTAATCGGCCACACTATCATTTATATTGGACTGGCACCGCACCCATTAACCCGTAGCGGTAAAAACATCCCGATATGTTATTACAATATTTTTGATTATTATATATATTATATATTAATTCGCCACAGTTTTGTGCATAAAATAATGTAAACATGTGTATATAAATCCGTTATTCATAAATAAATAATAACTTATATGTGTCGTAACAACATAATAAAACTTATCTTTGGTAAATGGTATGAATAATTTCAAATATATAACCGACCACCGGTAAAATTATAATAATATCATATACATATATTATATAGGTATAGTCTGTAGTCCAATGCTTATTATGATGTTTTTTAGAGCACAAAGTGTGCCGTCCGATTTTTTTCGATGTGTGTCATAAAAAAATCAATCGATTTTTACGAAATTTCTCATTATTACGATGAAATTATTCCCATTTGTATTTTGATAACAAGGTACTACTACTATATTATGTGATTGATAGTTTGAAATTTCATCACTTTTACCTGGTACTTTAAGAGATTCACAATTTGTTCAATTAAATATGTCACCGGTGTCAGAATTTAATCTCAGTTTAATTTAATTTTTGGTCTCGGTGAACAGTGTTAGGTGTACAGTTCAAATTTTATTATATTTTAAGCTCGGGTCTATATACAGTCGAGACTCCCGATTCGGTAGGTACACTGTGGTCCCCGTATAGCACACCGTAGTGTTACTGAAGCATTCTGGGAGTATTAATTTGTTTTCCCAAAATAGCCGTGTATTATTGTAATGATAATTAGCATATAGACATATAGAACGACATTGCGTGGGGGGGGGGGTCAGGAGAGGAATACTTTCCTCTTTGGAGAATTATTTGAAAACGAACTATTGCTAAAACCGGTGAAAAATACAAAAAAAAAAAAATTACTCAAGTGTGTACCCTCTCCTGAAATCTACCCTATGGGCAATCATACGTTTAGGTCGAATCTTACAGCACGTCCAATGCGCCATATGCAACTACGCCATGCATAAAGCCATTATTTTTTACATAAGGGGGCCAATTTTTTTAGGCTTCTTTTAATTGATAAGCAAAAAAAAAATTAATAAAAAATTAATAAATCATGGTATAATTAATTCAAAGTATAACATTGGAATCTGGATCCCTAAATGGCCACTGTAGTGCTGAAGACCAATGTGGAGGTATTCGATGACGCTTAGACCAAATATGCATTTAATTCCAAGGGTGCAGTGCGAGCGTATCTCCAAATGGCATCCCCGAGTAGTTTCAATAATTATCGTTTGTTAATTTTGTCTATACACAATATAGTTACTCGTGTTTTGTATTGTGTAACAATACAAATTTACTTGTAAACTAGACTTTAGTAGACGTATTCCTAGTTTCAATAATTATTGTTTGTTCAGTTGGTCTATGGTACATATTATAGTTACTCGCAGATTTCATTGTGTAACACACTACAGATTTACTTGTCAACTATATGATGGAAACGACCGTATATGTATTCAGAGTTTTGAATGAAATTACAAAATAGTTTGCAAAAGCATTACACATAATAATAATGTATTATTCAATATAGGTACCTACCTAATTTATACGAAAACCGCTGTATCGGCAACGTGCGAGTAGACACTAAATACTAAAATATGATCGGTATAAACAAATATATTAGATTTATATAAAAACTATTATTTATTTTTATAATATTTCAAAGAAACCTGCAGTATGTTATTACAAAGATATTAACATAAATAAGTTTAATAACACGAACCAAAAATTCTTCGAATTTAAAATAAAAAAAATTCAAACATTAAGAATTATTTTTAAAGTTTAAAACTTAAATGGGAAAAAAAAATATTAACTTAAAAGAAAAGTCTTATTTATATTTTCTATTAGAGGAATTGAAATTAGATTCTTTAAAGTTGTTCAATAAATCGATGTAATACACTCGGCCACATTTTATTTTATTATATCTTAATAATTAATTATAATATACCTACTTAAATTTCGTCTAACAGTATTTAAAACCAATTGATAAAAATTTTTCTTCTCCAATGCGTTAACTGTACCAGATAATTATGAAAATTAACTATAAAAATTAAAGTTAATACAATGAACGTTTAAACTACTTAAGTTAATTAATTAACGGAAAAATTATAAACGGGTTATGATTAAAATTAAAAAATTATTTAATAATATTAAAATAACTTTTATATTTAACTTTTAACTTTTAACTAGTTGATGCTATTGATAAAATGTATATAAAATATATATAAAAAAATTATTTGCAACAAAAAACTAAATACGAGTAGATAGGTATTATATATTTATGGTTATTGCTATATCCTATAGATTATACATATAATTTTATCGTGTATTCAGAAATAAAAATAAAAATACGTAATCTTGGTATACAAAAAATCTTCACATAATATTTAATTAAGAACATTAAATTAATATTAAAAAATCTAAAAATGCTAATTTAATATTTATTATCTATAGACAACAAATTTGATGCAGATTAATTAGAACTTGCAGTAAAATGGGCATTAACTAGGTAGTGAAAAAGTTAAATTTAAGTTAAAAGTTATTTATTTAAAACTTTTTAACTTGCTTATATAATATAAGATTAGTTTAAATTGTCACTGTATTAACTTAATATGTTTTTACAGTTAATATTTGTAATCATTCAGTTCATTTTATGCATTAAATGGCGAAAAATTCTTTCAAGATTAATTTACGTATTTCAATTTAAATCAAAATTTAAATATGATAGTAAACTTGTATTTTTATACTTATTTTAAGACATTTGGGTTGTATTAATAAACAATGAGTAACATATAATAAGGTAATATTATATACACTCTCAATTTCATAGAATTGAATTTTTTAAGAATATTTTTTTTTAAATTAACTTTTATAATAGATATAATTCAATATTTCTTCCATTTCAATTTTAAACTCAACGCATTAAAATTATTTTTCATTACCTACCAAACTATATCACATATTTAGTCATTTATATATTTATATGTATAAAAACAAAAAATATTTTTTTAATTTTTATCATCTACTCCTAAAATTATTTACAGGAAAAGGACATTTTATTGAATTTTTTATTGTTCATATTATATACTTTATAGAGCTAAATACAAATTATTACACTATTAAAAACATTTACAATGAGGGGTCAAAAAAAAAATCGGTAAAATGTACGTAAATTTACATGTATTCGTAAAATTTACCTCTCATCTCTAATCTTATATACGACCAACTTGTCCATTTTTGGTAAAAAAAAAAAAAAAAAAACGAGGATCTTACTAAATCGTCTGCCAATATGAATACGATGTTCGGTTTGGTGAGCTGCGGACGAGCGGACGGTAGGACGACGGACAACGTGACGAGGATCCACCAGGCCATGATTCCGTCCGTGAGTCCCCTGTATTCTCGGTGTTTGCGAGGGCTTCGACGGTCGTTTGCCGGTGAACTGAACGCGTGAACACGAACCAAATCGGTCGCGACGAATCCGCGGCCACAATAACCTAACGGGTTTCCCTTCTTTTCCTATGTTTTCTTTGCCTTTTTTTTTTTTTTTTTTTTTTAAATATATTATGTTTGGGGAGAAAAAAATTCTCAGCCGTTTAACGCAAAAAATGTGCCGTTAAAATTTCAACAATATATTATTTTTTTTTTTTTTTTGCCTACAGACACCCAATAATGCGTAGGTACTGTTATTATTCCCGTGCGATTTTCACGGTACGACCGTGTGCCCGAACTCTGCAGAGACGTGGTTATCAAAATGTATTATTATTATTATTATTATTATTATTGCCTATCCACCGGATATACCTAATATATTATATTATATTTTTTAACAGCCAACGCGAAAACGGACACGTCCGAACTATGACTGAAGTATTTGGTTAGGTTACTGACATATATAATATAGTGTGTGCGTGTGTGTGTGTGTTTGTGTGTGTTGTGTGTGGTTTTTTACATTTCGCGTATCATCTAACAATTTCCCGATATTTATCCGGAGCTTATGCCGCCAAGGCCATTATACCTTCCCCCCTCTCACGATACGAGTTGACTGAACATTTTACAAATCGCACAGAACCGTAGTATTATCGAGAAAGGTAAATAAAACTTATTTTCACAGCACGTATTTATCATGCTGATAAAATATCACAATAGCTTCGTATCGATAAGCTCGACATGACGTTCCGCGATGGTAAAATTTTCAAAATTTATACGTCTACGCAGACCCGTTAACTATTTAAATATAACGTTTGAGTGCCTTTCACGTACCTATTTTGAATATTTTCGTTTATGTATTTGTATCTGATTAGTAGTTACTTTTGTTTAAATGCTCTCTTGGTGTACATTAGTTTACATATTAATTGCTTATGTTCATATTATTTATTAAAAATAATGACTTAAAAAATGTTCAAGATCCAAGGCTGAGAAAGTTATTTTTTCCTTAAACTAGTTTAAAAAAAACTTATTTAAAAGTTAATGTTTCATTTTGGTTTTGAAGAAGGTAACTTAAGTAAAATTAAAATCATTATTTATAAATATATAACTAAGTTACGTTATTAGTTAAAAGATAATTTTGTTTTTCATTATTTATTTTTACTATACCTATTTGTTTTTCTCCTAGGTAAGTAAAGCAAATCTATTATACTCAATTTCAATAATAAAATATTATTGTATTTTGGTATATGATACTTATATAAAATCAGTGATGTAGTGGAGGATATACGTATAAATTCTAATATCGTATAGGAAAGAAAATAAAAGGAATACGCGGGTATACGATCGCATCCCCTAATAAAATATTACTTTATTCAAATAAATAATCAGTAATCATTTTACTGTATTTTTTTTAAATATTTTTTTGTGATTATAATTTATAAACACTAAATTTATTTTGATTAGAAAACTGATGAGTATAGGAAAATAAACAAATAAGTTTAAAAAAAAGAACCTATTAATAAGTATCCAATCGTACCTAGATTTTTAGGCTTAAAATCCATGACTCACGAAATTATAACAAGCGTTACGTCTTTTTTCTTACATGGTTTGATAAGTTTCGATATATAACAAAATTCAACCTTGAAAATCTAGTAAAGGTGAATTCACTATAGAGCTTTTAGCGCTGTTCGGTTTAAACTGTTTACTATTTTCACCAATTTTTTTTTTTTATCAATGTTCTAATTTTCTTGTCTAATTAATTAACGCTGCCACGTTACACGCTAAAAGCTCTAGTGTAAATCCCTGATACAAGTAAACTCTATGAGACGTTAAATAATAAGAAAACACCACATTTTTTTTTAAAAAATTTAGAAAAATTAAAATTTTTCAATACACAATAAAAGAGGGTACCTACCTAAATTTATAAATTATATTGCAAAATTAAAGTGTATACCCAAAACATTATTTACGACTACGCCACTGTATAACATATAATTTAATTAGGACGATACTAGATTATTCCGTCACCGTACATTACTTGATATTATATTTATTTTATTGTGGAATGATTATTTTACAATGCTAATTATAACACATTAATGATTAAAATATCAATTATTTCCGTGTGATGGAAGAAAATAGTATCATCATTATTAAATGATAAGTGACACAAATCAAAATTATCATAAATATAGTAATATAAAATAACTTTACTTTGTAAAATATGACTTGTTAAGAAAAAAGTTATTTAATAATATACTTAACTTTTAGTTTGTCTTTTAACTTTTCAACCCATTACTGTCCACCTTTAAATATTTATATATCAAGAAATAAGAACGGGTGCGGTTTATTAAAAATAGGAACAATATTCTTAGAAGTTCAAATTTAAATGTATTAGAAATTAATGTAAGAATAAAATGTAAATAAAATATTGAGTCATTAAATAACTTATGTATAAATACTAAAAAAATATTTTTATTTGTATTTAAATACAGTTATAACTACTTAAGTAATTTACGAGTATTTTTAATTTTTAATCTGTAAGATGATTTTTAATGTGTAGGTATAGCTAATACTGTCTAGTTTTCTCAGTCAGTTTTTTTGATTTAAAACTTATTTGAATAAATGAATAGATAATTCTAAAGAATTATAATTAACTAGAAATAAATTAGCTTATCCAAAAAACTTAAGTTAAAAGTTAACAAAAAACAGTTTTAATTTGTAAACTACTGAAAAAATTATAGGCTTGGGAATATTTGACGATAGTTCGACAACATTGGTTTTGATCATTTCATTATACTCCTATAAACCTATAACTTATAAGTAATAATTGGATCGATTTATTGCTTTTATGCATCTAAACGTTATTTTAAATCGTCTTTAGAACACAATGATTTATCCTTGATTATTATTCTCAAAATGAAAGTCTTACATTATCCAGTATTCCAGTATACTGCGCAATGACTGAAGGGACGATATAAAGGACTTCCACTGTTTTTATTCAGATAAATATCTATTTAGATTAATATTTATAATTCTAGATTTACGCGAACGTATTCTTTAATAATATTATTTCTTAAGAGAACACCCTACACTACACACCCGGTTTTTAAAGGGTTTGTAGAAGCAATTTTTATAAAACTTTAAGAAAAATAAAAATCCGGTTATTTATAAATATTTTATTAATTTAAAAATAATCCTGTGCCTATACCATCTTTTTATATTGTGTAATCACGTTATTTGTTAAAAAAAATATGTCTTCTTAGATTGCAAATAAATGATATTCTAGATTGATTTTAGAACCACACACCTATTACCAAAATTAAAAAAACAACATTTCCAAAAGCACTTCGGAGTTTTTTTTCCATTATTCCAAATGTGACTTGAAATATATTGCTTTTAAGTTTTATGCATATTTAAATAACGTAATTCTTTTGAAAATTCATTTAAAAAAAAATAAATAAAACAACCGAGGTGCTCCGAAATTGTTGTTTTATTTAATTTTTGAAAATTGGTGATTTGGCTAATTTCACTTAAATTAAAATTATTTGTAATCTAAGTGAGCGTGTTTTATAATAATAAAAATTGTCTGTGTAACATTCTCTTAAGAAGACGCAAAAATAATGAAATTTAAATTTTTTACGGTTAATTTATTGTAAAAACATGCTTCTGTACTTTCAGCTGTGTAATGGCTTGAATTAATCTTGAAAATGTATTTTTACACTAATATAAACTTTTGAATGTAACACCTTTATTGATTTGTTGATTCAAATTTTTTTATACATTTTTAAAAATTCAACATTCATTACAATTTCAAATGTTAATATAAACCGTTTAAAAATAGACATTAAAAAATTGCCATCAAGAGGGTACATATTCTAAAAATTACGTTTCTACAATGTTTGAAGCCAGCACATACCTGGAAATACAAAAGCATGTTTTTTTTTGTTAATAAGGCAAAGGTGTACGGAATATTATATTCGCTCTCGTATGATAACGTTGAGTGGCCTCCAAATGTCACACTAAGAGGATGATTTTTAAGGCAATATTATATAGGCAATTTTTGTTAAGTGTATAAACATTAAGATCTAATAATTTAATAAATAATACTTAATTATATTTTTTTTAATTAATTTATAAATAGTCGCGTGTCAATAATATTTTTATTGTGTTATGATATTTGTTGAAAATCATGTTTACACTCTATTATATAACTACAACTTTTATCTTTATAATCGCAATCAAAATGTATACAATATATGAAAGATGAAAACATTTACTAAGCATTGGAATGCGAATGCGAATGGAAAAAATATTCTAAATATTTATTTGAAAGCCTAAAATCCGTGATTAAAAATCGTGAAATTTTCAAATTAAAAAAAAAAAAATGTTAACTAAAAGAACTCCACCCTATAGCAAACCAAATTTTTTTTTATTTATTTTGTATACATTTTGACTCGATGATTACTAAGAGAGAAGTTATAGTTATAGTGTGTGAACATATTTTAATACCACTAAAATGGGTGTGTAGAATATAAAGGCTTATCTCGAAAGTTGACATGCGTAAGGGTGCACGACGTATTTTTACTATTTCACTTTCTTGACGAAACGTGATACTTGCATTTTTTGTCTTCGTTTAACCAATTGATAATATACGAAATTTACGTTCAGCATTTTGATTTTAAGATTAATCGACAAAACAGCTAATAATAAAATTGAAAAAATTATGAAAAGTTAACAAAGTTAAAATATTAAATATTTTAAAGTATGAACGGTGGTCAATATTATGATAAATAAAAATACAAAAATTATTATTTATACATTGGTACTTACATCTATTGTATCCCGATAGATGTTTGGTTAATTTAATATATTAATAAAATATATAATATTACTTTCACTAATATACTATAGTTATTTTAAAATACTACTGTTTATGCAATGTGCGAAATTTCGCCTACAAATTTTGCCCCAAACGCTTTTCAAAAAAAGTCTTTCAAATTAGCAATACAAGTAATTAGTCGATCTATCTTAAGAATTGTGTCGTTACAGGCAAATTAAAATCTGATAGTGCATTACACACAGCACAATTTATCGAAACAATAAATAGTATGGTTGATTCTGCTAATGGCAAAAACTTGTACGATGCAAATTTGAATAGATGCCCTATGAGCTCAAGTATTAAAACATTTCAAAAATACTTTCAAAAATAAAAATAAATCAAATATTCCACCATGTTTTATTGGAATTAAATGGACAATAAGAGCTTTTATAAATCTATATGAATCAGAAAAGTTATTAATGAACCAAAATCTATCAAATAAAGAATACTTTTTAATGACAAACAGATTAACACAATATCCATTAGAAAATCTGTTTTCCGTAATTCGACAGAAGAACGACTATAAAAAAATCCAACTGCATGTACTTTTCGTTGTTATTCCGGTTCTATTTGTTTTTATAGATTACCTAATGAAATATTCGGAAAGTTGTAATTGTAAAGAATATAGTGATACTTTTTTCAATATTGACACTTTGAATGATGTACAAATTGAGGTACTTCCAATCGAAGAGAAGGAATGTTTACATGACCAATATTAATTAATAGACGATTGTAAATATAATTCTGATGACAGTTATAATTCTATACATTCAAATAGTTCTGAACATACAAATAATCCAAAATCATTAGAAAGTTGTTCTATATTTCGCAGGATATTTGGTTAAAATTTTTAACAAGCAATTTCAACTAATAAAACACGAAAAACAAATAATATTTAGATTTTGCAACGTTCCAAAATAAACTCGATAAAAAAAACTTTAAAATTAGATTCGTCGCCTTGTAAAGAACATTATTTGTATATCATTGAACTATTATTTAAAACTGTAATATTTAAGGAGTGTAAATGAACCATCACGGAATTACACAATAAAGCTGTCCAGCAGATTGCAAAACTGAGAGTATTACAGCACAATTAATACAAGAATATATAATTGTATACATTAATAAATATATAATTTCTATAATGTTGTAAATGTTATTATAGTTAAATTATTTATTTACTGATATTATTATGACAAAAAATAATGTATTATAACATAGGTAGGTACTCATATTATTTTAGTTTCTTTTTCACTTCATTTATTTACTATTTACCTATTGTATCCAGTGGTGTAGTCGTAAATAATGTTTTGGGTGTAAGCTTCAATTTTTCAGTATAATTTATACATTTTGATAGATACCTACTTTTATTGTATATTGAAAAATGTTAATTTTTCTTAATTTTTTAAAAAAAATATGGTGTTTTCTTATTATTTAACGTCTCATAGAGTTTACTTGTATCAGGGATTTACACTAGAGCTTTTTTTAATTAATTAAACAGCGAAGTAATTTAAATAATTAAAATGCAAATAATATATTAATAATTAGCAATAGTACATATTTTTATTTAGTAAAAAAAAACTTTATCTTAATTTTTAAAAAAAAAACCTTTATATTAAAAAAAAATATTTAACAATATTTAAAATGAAACATAATTCAAAATACTTCTTGGATTTCACATGTCTTTTATTTTTTAATTGTGTTAATTCGATAAATATTTTTATAAAGTAGCAACTTCATTATACACTTGAATTTCATTTTCATTTTCATTTGGGTCATATTAATTTGGTTTGAAATATAAAAATAAATTTTATTCCTATCCTACGCGACCGTAACGGTAAAGCAGTGGCGTAGCCAGGATTTAAGCAAGGGGGGCCAATAATTAAAATAACATTTTTGTTTTTTATTATATTTAAAATGGAATATTAGCATTAATAAAATATTTACTAATTACTAGAATGCTTAATGCTTAAGTAACATATAATAATTAATAACTAATAAATTGTAGTAAATAAATAATAGGTATGTAATAAATATAATGTTAATATTTAAATAAAAAACTGAAAAATAAACTTATTAACTAGGCAAAATATATTTTATTTATTGTGTCCATCTAACATTTGCATCCTTCTGGGAGATATTTTTAGAAAATGTCTACAAAATATTTTTCTCTATATTGTTATAGTTTAACTCATCTTTATTTATGTTAGCTAACGCCAAACTTAACTCTTATGATACTTTAGACTTATACTTATATAGATATTGATTTGATATTTTATACACATTTAATAGTTCAATAAATTAGAACTTGAATATTAGAATTTGATTTAAATATTAGAACGGCTATCTTTTGCTATGTATACATAGATAATACAATATCTTTTGCTTATTACATATTTATTTTTTTTATTTTATCTTATTTTATATTATCGTGGTTAACCTAATGAAACTTGGTTAGGTACTGAATTTAACAAACACAATTTTTGGTTATTGATAAGATAATAAAAAACATAATTAGGTTTATCGTGAAAACATGCGTTAAATACGTTAATAATAAATAAGCCATAGACCTTATACTATAATTATAAAGCTACCATTGTTAAAATTAGATCATATAAAATTGCTATAAAAAAAAAAAAAAGGCCCATGGGAATAATAATATTGTCGACAAATTATGGAAACGATTTCCGACAATAAATTCAATATTTTTATTCGTATTCGTCCTGGACGGTTTGTTGTTTCTCGCGCGGAGGGTAGTCGGGCGACGAAAACCGGTTTGTTATCGTTTCGTAGTCCAAGTACAACGATCGACCGTCGAAATATATAACTAGGTTCAATACATAATTAAATTGATCCCAACTTAATCTAAAAAATTCCCTGAATTTGGTTTTGTCTCGCCATAAATGTTTTTCAATCAGGACACTGAAAAATCCTTCAACTTCCCTGGCTAAGTACATTTCATGCACTTCATTTTTATTTTTTGATATAACGTATTTTATGATGGCTTGTTCTTCTTCTACTTGTTGTAAAAGAAGTAGTTTTAAAATACATTTTTGTTTTT
>JAIPRL010003837.1:0-43227 GCA_025469235.1 Pemphigus obesinymphae | reverse complement strand
CCCTCACTCTGACCCTAAAATCCTCAGTTTTTTCACACAGACTTCTCAATCTTATACTCGCCCCTTCATACATATCTTCAATTATGTTAACATACACCTTTAGTAATCCTTTCTTCATTAATGCCCACTTTAAGATCTCCCTAGGAACCCTATCATAAGCCTTCTCTAGATCAAAAATACCATACACAATTTTTTTTTCCTTTCTCTGTACTTCTCTACAATCTGTCTCACACAAAAAGATTCCTAGATTCTATATATATATACAGTGCAAGACTATATTCACCAAATAGAAAGAAGTTTTCTTTCTTTCCGAAGAAAACTATACTGGAAAAATCGTTAAAAATGCTATGCATGGGCCTTTGGGTACAATCTACAGTCTATTTCATATCGATAACATAACAACGCCAAAGCTACTGTTCTCGGCTCCTTTTGGTCAAAAATTTGATTACAGAAAAAAAAAAACATCATTGTAATATCAAAATACAAGTGGTATTTCGCCAAAACGGTTGAGAATGGAAACATTTTCCTAAATATATATTTGGCCGGTACTAGGGAGTTTTCGTAGACATCCAAAATCTGATGAAAATTCGAAGTTTTATATTAACTACATATAAAGACATTTTTTCGATTCACAAGTAACTACCTACTTATAGTCAGTTTTAGAAAAATGGTACGTATTTAAAAATGTAGTTTCACCCACGGCCTCCTCATATAGTTACATATAATATGGTATTACTATAAAATGACGGAAAAATAAAACTCCCAATGAGAAATGATTTTTTCATTCTTAATACTATTGATCTATGAATGGAATAAAATGTAGTCTTTTTTTTTGAACTAATTCAAAAGTCGGTTTCTCTCTTAACTGAGGTTCTTCTTAAAACATCTATAATATATTTTATAATCGTATTTATTAATTTTAATTAATTATATATGCTATGAGCAAACAAATGTACAATGCAACTAATTTTATATAATTTATGTACCTATAGGGATGGACAAAGTTTTTATTCAAGAGCATCCGTTTTTTTATTAGCATGTACATTGTTTGAAATATGTTTAATTGAAAACGTTACGAAATTCGTGGGACCGTGCATCTCATAGATGATTTAGAGTTCCGGCTTTTCGTTTTTGTAGTATCGCAGTTTACTGATAACATATAAAAATTATAACGTACCGGAACATTATAATATTATATACTATTAATTACGTTTGTATATGAATTTTCTCACGTACTTAATTATGTAATTAACGATTAATTTGGATTGTAAATCACCAAACGTGTATAGATAATTTTTGATAAGCATATAAATCATTGGTTTCATAAAATAATAATATGTATGCACATAACTACCTAATATTAATAAACTAATTAATAAAAACTATTCTTTTTTTAAATTATTAATTAACTAATATTAATAAAATTAAATCAACGTTCTAAAAATATCTCCTATTAGTTTTATACTTAATTGAATTATGTTTATATATATTATACATATATATAATATTAGATATATATATATATATATATATATTAGAACTTTGGAGACAAATTAAGCAAGAGGTTAATCATTTCCAATATTTATATTAACTCATGGAAATAAATTACCTTCTAATATAGTATATACATTGGCGTTAAAATGTGTAGGTTTAGAAAAATTGCGAGGACAGTTTATTTATAGTTTATAAAACATCTATAGATAAAATATTTTTTTTTTCATTTTCCATTGATATACCTATGTAAATTAAATATTTATATTAATTGTACTTAATAATAAGCAAAATATACATTATTGTATTGGGTTGAATAAAATATAATTATATTTAACCATTAATTTACCTATTTATTTCATAAATTATTTACATATTATAATTTTAAACATTTTTACAAATTATTTTAAGTAATTATCAATATTAGGAAGATATTTTGAAAATTTTCAGGTTATAATATGTTATAAATTATAAATAATTGGTTAAAAATAGGTGAAAAATTAAAAAAAAATATATTGCAAATTTTTTTCGAATCAATTATTTTACATAGGGGTTCAAACTTCATAGAGAAACGTATAAAAATGTTATAATTATTTTGTTCAATATATAATATATAATTAATAATAGTATTTACATTAGAGTTTCAATTAAAAATTGTGTTGCTTTTATGTTCAAGGAAACAAATTTTTCAATCTGACATAAGAAGCATATTCAAATAACCACGGGAATATAATTAAGCAATATTCATAATTATTAATTTATTCCAAAACTTCGTTTTATATTATGTTTTATACAACAACTATTGCAGTTTTCAATAAAATGAAAATTCTGAAATTTTAGTCTATACCATTTAATTATTATATACTTGAAAAAGTATAGGTACCTACTTGGAAAAACAAGTAACAAGAAAATTTACATCAATACGCGAAAAAATAAATTTTAATAATTGAATATAAGTAATTAAATTATACATTCAATTCAATTTGAAATACAATAAAAAATACTCGGTGACACTGTGAGTTTTGAGTTTATGTTTTCGGATGAGTATATTAAATATTTTTGTAAAAGAAAAAAGTAAAAACACTCCAATATACCAATCATGAATATATAATATATGGATAATAATAATAGAAACGTGAATAATTAAAAAAAATGTTATATATATATATATATATATATATATATAACATTATAATTACTGCTAAGAAACCATTAAAAAACTAGTGTATTTTCGTGTTCTCTGTTAAACAAAATAATTCGAATAGTTGGTTATATTGAGAATACTTTTTCATGTATATTCAGAACGCATTACATATAATATATAGTGTATTAAAAAAATAGTAATTTAAACGCGTTACGCAGACGTAATAAAAAAAAAATAAAATAAAATAAAAAAATACCCATATATTTCTGAAAATAATTGCACGGTTCTCACTTAGGTATATGCGTACACGCGAGGAAAATTATAAATTCATTTTTTTTTTTTTCGTGAAAAAGCGCATACAGTAAATATTAAATAATATACGTACAGCTTATATATGGATGAATAAAATAAGAATCGACACACTCGTTGGTATTTTGTATTACAACACCGACGTGTTCGTCAGGTATTGCACTTGAGGGATTTCATTATTTTTTAATGCAAAAGTCACTTTAATTGACTGCTCTACAAGCTCCGTTGAAACGTTCGACAGGATTAATACTGTGTATTATATACAGTTATATTGATAAAAAAGACGGAACGAAATCTCCTTGAAAATAGATTTTTCTCGCAGACGTTTCATCAGGTCAATGCGTATACTTTTTACTTCTTTAATTTATCCTTTTCATCCGTCTTTTATGTACAAAATTCTAAAAGTCTATTCCGAAGAATTTGCCGACGTGCACAAACCATACAGATCCGCCATTATATTTTTAATTTTGAAACGTTAACTACCATTCAATGTGTACACCGCGATATTCTTATGACTTTTTGACTTAATTTTAACTGATGAAACAGGGCTTGAAACCGGTATCGAAAATGGTATCATATACCGACCAAAATCTTTACAAAATCGAAATCGAAATCGAAGTCAAAACCGAAACCGAAAAAAATGGATAACGGTATTGAAAATTAAAACCGAAACCGAAAAAACGGGTAACGGTATTGAAAATCAAAACCGAAACCTAAAAAAAAAAAAACAGAAAACGGTATTGGAAATATATATCGAAACCGAAATATATAAACTTATATACTATACTATACTCGCCATACTAATCCTAAGATAGGACTTAATCCTTTTTAAAGAAGAAAATGATCGTTTCGTCGTTGCAGTAGATAAGTACAACTGGCAATATGCAGAATATTTTAAGAAGCATGTAAAAATTGGGATAAAATTCTTCATCACAAATTCACAAATATCTAAAGAATGTAATCCTGAGAGGAGAGTTATATTTCTATAATTACTTAATATCTCCACATGTTCAATTCAGCAAAGTTGATTAATTATATAGGTGAATAAAATACAAAAAATTTCCCAAAATATATACTTAAGTATAAATACTTAGTAGGTACTTTCAACTTTTAAACTATAGTAATAAGTAACTTTACCCAAACACATGATTTATATTCGATGTTATTGAAAGAACGATTTAATATTTACCTTCCAATTGGAATAAAGAACTCGCTACCTATAATACGTGCTTAAAAAAAATATAAAATCAATGAATACTATATCAGATCAAGACAAGAAGTATTATAATATAATTTCTATAAAATTAAGTAGCCAGTAGGTAGGTAACTATAATCATGGTCCACGGAGTGTAGGTATATAAACATTTTCACAACACTGCAAGCAAAATAAAAACTACAAAACAAAAATCAAGACTATCTAAACATAAATTAAATCAAAATCTAATGAATAAAATAAAAACAAAAAAAAATCGGTGTGAAAGTAAAAATTAAAACTACGTTATTTAAAATGAAAAATATAAAATACTGGTATTTAAAGTAAAACCGAAACCAAAATTTTTGAAACTCGTATTTTAAATCGAAACCAAAAATGCGAAATACCAGTATACAAAGTTAAAACTGAAAACGAAATTTTTTGAAACTGGTATTTCAAATCCAAATTGAAAATTTATAATACCGGTATACAAAGTCAAAACCGAAATCGAAATATTTTAAAACCGGTATTTCAAATCGAAATCGAAACCCAAAAAAATGTAAAACCGGTAATCGAAATCGAAATCAAAACCGAAATATTTTTTACGGTTTCAAGCCCTGTTCAAATGTATCCAAATGTTCTTAAATTTTTCGTTCACTATTCCATTCTATTTCGAAAATATTGTGCATATTGGGTAGCAAAAATTTCGTAATTCATATGCAAAATTCAGGTTTTTAATTGTTTTATTCGTTACACTCACCATATGGAGTATAATGATACCCACCGGTATCAAAATGGTGTCTCTCTATTTCCAATGAGTCAACGAAATTAACTTTCATTCGGAAATCATAGCCAGAGATTTGACGTGACAAAATTTAAAACAGAACTTACTTTTTGGACTTATCTCGTACATAATATTGAGGATGTGGTACATTCGATTTTCAAAGGGTTTTGTATACATAATTTGAATAACATTTTAAGAAAAATTTTAATTTTTTAATTTTTTTAAAAATAATCATGTGAATACTATTTTATATTGCCGTGTAGTCCCGATATTGGTAGAAAAATGAAATAAAAATAAAGAAGACGAAATGAAAAATATATTATGAAGAGAAAAAATTATCTAACGCCTTACAGGAATTATTGATATATGAATTTTTACGAGTTTTATAAGTAATTTTTTCAACCAAGTAACCATAAATCTTGAAAAAACATATATATCTTAAAAAAAGTTTCATAGGGCACTATAGACAATATGTTGTTCGATATATATTTTATTTTATTTCGTATATTATCTATGATTGTAAGTTGTAAGATTGAAAAATTATAATGCAAGTTTTTCATTGACATTATTGTTTCATACATTTTATTCAGTGGCATATTTACGGAGAGAGAGTCCAGAGGTACTGGAGCCCCCAGAACCAAAAACTTAAATAGGTAACTATAATTAATTTTTGTAGATATATATTTTTTTAAACAAGATAATAACAGGAAATAGAGTATGGTGACTTAAAAAATTAATAATAATGCCTTAAAAATGAATATAATGACTACATTTTAGATTCTGAGCGGTGCAAAATATTTTTTCGTTTTACAATGATGTTTATTTGTTTTATATTTTTCTGTGAGCAATTTAACGACATGATCTAATTTTTTATGTGTACGTACACATTTTTTGGCACAAAATTTTATCAGCATAGTAGGTACTTTGAAAAGCTTATTTGTCGATTTTTGAAAACCCACCAGAAAAAATTATCGAAAAATGACGAAAGAAAATGGTTAATATACCTAATGTTTATTTCCCCGTAAATCCGAAAATATTTGTTCTAAGCCCTTGAAATTTCACAATGTATATTACATTTTATTCAATTAGTTTAATATAATATAATATTTTTGGTAATGATCATCTCTTAAATTGTATTATTATATCCTTAGGTACTAAAATGGAAGAAATCAAATTAACTTAATTACAAATATGAACAATTTTTTCACCTATTATCATAGAAATAGATTTATGATATAGGTACTTAATATTGAAATTATCATGAATAAAATATATAGAGATCGATTTGTAACGTGACAAAGTTTCAAACAAGTTAAAGCAAAACTTCGAATGAGTTTCTACAATACACCGGATCTTATCGTTCACCATTGTTTTAACATCAAATTAATCAAAATATAATTTGTCCAAAGTTTTCACATGTCTTTGAAAACCTCTATTCTCTTCAAGTTCTTGGTTTCCCGATATTCATAAATATATTCTATATTCTATATTGTTTATATATTATATATTCATTGTATATTAATAATTTTATGATATTAAAATGTTAAATTTTATTTAACTACATTACCTCCTAAACAGATGGGTGATTAGGGGAATATATATTGGATATATTATATGATATATGCGCGTTTTTTTTTCCGGGTATACGAGCTTTTAATCGTGCCAATTTTAACATTTCGCCAGACCAGTTTTAAAAAATATTTTAAAGACATTTTTTTTATAATAGGGATATATCTATGTAAACATTTGAAGCATTCATCTCGCCAGTACATTTTTAATGTAAAAATTTTGTATAATCATATAGACGGCGCAATCCGCAATCCAATAGATACTATGAAAATACTTCTTTAAAAACGTAAATAAGGAAAATAAAGGGTCATCAACTTTTTTTCATCGGCGTACATATATTTATGGCGGCGCATTGGAGCACTAGTCTACTTTTAAGTTAGCGGTAGTGCCATCGCACACTTCTTCCTCCCCCCCCCTGACATACTCCTTCCACAAATAAATTAATAATATAATATACTAATATGCTCTTGGAAAAAATTCAATACTTATCAAAATTTCTTCAAACAATTTTAGCCTTCCTCCAAAAAATAAATAGATAAATAAATCTTTAGTCTATTTACTCTCATGAATATATTTATATGGGATCTAAAATTAATTCAATGAACTTCATCAATTAATATGAGACAAATTTAAACGTTGTTATTGGTACTATATCTGCATGAGCATTGACTCAATGTTTCTCGTTATAGATGACATCTAAATTTATTGGAGAACCGTAAAGTTATAGGTATAGTGTATTGCAGAATGTCTAATGGACATTCTTCTTTAATATTCTAATAATTATTGCCGATATGATAAATACAATGAAATAATTTATTATTATATTATTGCGATAAGTTATCACTGATAACTCATATCCCAATAGTCTAAGAAAATAATATTATTACCTATCTGTAAAGCATAAACAAAATATTGTAAAATGTAGTTAATTTTGATTAAACTGCAGAGATGTCGTAATTGTAATTAAAATTTTTTTAAACTTCAATAAAGTTTTTAAATTACATATTTTTACTTACCTAACCAGTAAATGGAATCGGTATAATCGCAGTTAGTAACCGTTTCACCACAAACTATAATATATATATATTAATATTCCGGAGCACCAAATTAGTATTTTTATATTTTATTGACTATATAAAAACAAACACGCGTTATACACAGGGGACAAAAAGTTGGTTTTGGGATAGGGGATTGTGCTGAAGACCACGAGGAGACTGAAAAAGTATTTAACGCGCACGGCTATTGCCAGCGGCGAGTCAAAATTTTTTAAATATAGCATTTGGCACTGGCCCTTCGGCGGCGAGAGACACACACACACACACACACACACACACACACACACACACACACACACACACACACACACACACACACACACACACACACACACACACACACACACACAATCGTATTAAATTCAATTTCCACTAAATCGCAACGCATACATACACGATTTATGTATATAAATAAATATGTTGTTAAATCGCGTATTATATGTAGAAGAAAAGAACGTTGGCAAACAAAATTCCAGATTTTCCAGGAGGTCATTGAAGATAACATTGAATTGGACCTCAGACCACTTATGATGTTTGAAGTTGATTGAATCGTATCCAAAGTTCATCCAAATCCTTATTTTATTCTATACATTTGATACTTAATGAAAAAGTTTAAAAATGCATAAGAAAGTAGATTCATTAGATCTATAAGATGAATTGAATTCTAATTTTATTCTCACTGAAACACCTATAAAATACTATTTAAAACAATATGAATAAGACCACAAAATTTTTTAGCAGGTCACTCGGCTAATGAACTATAGTGGCCTAATTTTATTCTAATAATCTAGAAATCAGGATAGAACAACAGGTTTAATCAGTAAAGAAACATATGATAATATCTGGAAATCTTTGTTAAGTACTTTTAACCTTTAAATAAAATATTAATCTCTTTTTTACAATTTACTGATAAACTTGCAAGTTTATTCAAAAGACAAATCCATTGAACTCGTAATTTAAAAATTAATGACATAATTATATACAATATATTACAGAAGCTTGAAAAATTATTGAATCGCCGAAAAAAAAAATCTTTTAAGTTTAACTGTTTGTTAAGATTTTTACACTTATTAAGTATTTTTTTACTAATTAAGTATTTCAGTATGAATTTGGATTATTTATTTTCCAATGTGTAAACACCGTATACAAGTTTATTATTTTTCTATGCATGATCTAAAGTCTGATTTTGTTATTTTTTGATCCGGGAAATTTTCGACATGTCAATATAAATGTCCCCTCATACACTAATACGTTTTTAATATAATTTTACCTTAGATGAGATATGGATCAAAAATATATAGATTGAAATTTCACCTTACAATCGTAAGATATTATAGATTGTAAGATTGTATAGATACAAATATTCCACTAAAAGTTTAAAGTGGCATTTCTCTAAAAGATCTTTGAGATTTGAAATGTCATACTGTCTATGAAAAATTCCTGGATAAAATTGTTCATTTACATAAAATCTCGTGTACAAAATTTTCAATATTTATTTAACTAGGTTTTCACTATAAGCCCAAATTGGTTCATAATGAAGGGAGGAAGCTTCAGCCCTAAAAATCTATACACATCATAATTTTAACATTGTTAAAAATGTATTGATACATTGCAATTGAGAGGGGGGGGGGTATTTTAACGTCAGGAGGGCTAAATCCTTTAGATCCCTAAATTTCTGAACCCCTGTGATTTGGACACATGTCTTTCACAAAAGAGAATAATATAGTGACAATCTATAGCTAACACATTATCTGGATCTCAAACTATTGTTTTTTCCCTACCATTAAGCCGAGGAATTTAAACATCCATTGAAAAATCTGAGAACCTCTCTTCAGTTTTAATATTTGTTTATAAATTACTCATATAGTTACTACCAGAAATGTTGACAATAGTGATAAAAATCTGTATATATGTATTCATTACGAAGAATAGCATGTAGGTTTTAATGACCAACGAAAAAAATTTGTACATACATATTACTCGTATGATTTTTTTTTTGTTTATTAACCTTCAAATTCAGAAGATTTTTCCATATGCTGCATTGTTATTTTTTTTGCGTGTTTACCCATACCGTAGTTATTAAAATATATTATTTATTGTGAATTACGCTATCCCTCAAAATCTTGGATTGTCTCCATCGCGTTAAATTAACGCCGTCGAATAGTTTTTAGTTTAATGGGTGTAAGAGAAAACATATGGGTTAACGATGATTTTGTTTTACATTAATCACGTACAATATCATCAAATGCGCAAGACGTCCAATATGTATTCACACTTTCCAAATGACGAACGAATGGCCAGATAGTAAATTCCTCCGGAATTAGCGTTAAATAATATTATATACGAAATAAATGTTCTACCTAAATTTAATTTTCAACTAATAAATTATTTGAGATTTATTCAATTCTTCATTGGAAAAAAAAACTTGGTAATATTGATAAAAAAATACCAATTCAGCCAACAAAATTACTGTCACTATATAGCTACATATGGGTTATGAATTAACCATTGTCATTTGTATTTTTATTTTTTTCATACAAAGTATACAAAGTTTAATAGAACAACAATATTATTTATGTATAATTAACTATTGGATAAATAAAATAATTATTGTTTTAACAAAATATAATATAATACAATTTTATAAGTACCTTTGTTTTATTGGGCTGATAATATAATATAATATTATACTCGTATAATAATAGTCAATAATTATTATCAAGTTGAAAATTTACTGTACAACTGACAAAATGCATTGATTTGCGTGGAGTACTCTGTCTCAAGCTTTTGCTTCTACAAGAGGGTTGTATGTTGCCGGAGTTATGAGGTGGAGATGTAGAGGGATTTCGAAGTTTAATTAATGGTTAATTTTGTAACCGTTGAGGAACCCGGGGCGGGTTGATATGCTGGTAATGTATTGGAAGGGGGACGAGGATATAGAATTTGAGTTTGGAAGAGGTGGAGTTGATGTATTCGGAAATAGACGGGATGTTGGTAGATTTTCTGATGGAGTGGTTGCTAACGTATAGAGGAAAGTATGTAATTTTGCGGAGGGTATTATTTTAAACGGCTTCCATGGTCCCCCAAATAGTATTTGAAATGTTGGAAACCCAAGCAGGACAGGCGCAAGTTACGATAAGTATATGAAGATGTAAAGTTTCGTTTGGATGGAAAGAGGACTTTTGTTTAAGTTTAACTTTTCAGCTTTGGTTTTATTTATGACGTGTTTGATATAGGCTGAGAAATTAAGATTTTTATTTATGAGAACGCCCAGGTACCTAATCAAGGGGGACCAGTTTATTGGAGTGTTATAGATTTTGAGTATTGGGGTGTATTGGATGCTTTTATTGGTGAATAAGATGGCCGAAGTTTTGGAGGGGAGGATAGAAATCCTCCACTGTTTGAACTAAGGTTGGATTAAATTAATTTGTTTTTGAAGGTTAAAAGCTGCAGTGGGATTTGAGAAACTGGAGGCATAGAGAAGAGTGTCGTCGGCGAAGAGTGCGATCTTTGCTTTGGGGTAGAGAACGAGATCGTTGACGTATATATCGAACAACTATGGAGAGAGGTAAAAGTCTTGGGTAATCACTGCATTGATATCTACTGGAGGAGAATTGGTATTCGACCTTGATGGAAAATTTTCTATTTAGAAGGAATGATTTGATAATGTTGACGAGTTGAATGATACTCGTAGAGAAATAATTTTTAAGATGAGACCGGGGTGCCAGACTTTGTGGAATGCCTTTTGGACATCGAAAAGGACAGCTGCTGTTTTTATGCTAAGATTTTTTGCCGAAATTATGTTGTCCAGGATATTGACCAGTTGGCGAGTAGTACTGTAGTGGTGTCTAAAACTGAATTGTTCAGGGCGAAGGCGGTAAAAGTATTAAGTCTGGTGAGGAGGAAACGTTTGAAGACTATTCTAAGTATATTAAAAAGGAAGATCGGACGGTGATTTAAGGTTGATTTGGGATCTTTACCGGGTTTGGGAATCATACAGCGGCTTTTTTCCAGGACTTCGAAAAATATTCTAGGCGAGCTCAACCGTTAAGGATGTGACAGATATAAAGGATTAGGAGCATGTTAGAGTGTCTTAGTACGATGTTGGGGATGTAGTTAGGGTCAGGGACATTTTCGAAAGATTTTTTTGAATTTTGTCAGGGGAGAAGAAGATTGTTATTTGGTGGTTTGTAGAAGAGTTGTGGATGGGTATCGTGAATGAGGACATTAGAGGGGAGGGAGTAGTCTGAAGATTTGAATTAATCTTGTATGGTATCAGCGAATAACTCGGCTTTACCAATGGGATCGTAGATTAGGAAGTCGTTGTTTGATTTAAGGAGGTTGAAGGGAGGGAAGTTGCGAAGGAGATCTCTATTGATTTGATAGAAGGTGGAGTGACAGTTTGGGTTGAATTGAAGAGAGCCCAAGAGGTTAAACTAGCCATTCTCGCAGTAGGAGGAGAGAAGGTTTCGGACAAGAAGAGTTTGGGCATTTAATCGGGTATTAATGATTGGATCTCGGGTTCTTTGGAACGGAGGCACCTTTTCCAGGAAATCTCGCGAAGAATGTTTTGAGAAAAGTCTTGTTTGGGATTGGGAGGGGTAAATACAGAAGTGCAGTTAGAAATTGCTGTAGATAGGGTATCAGAGAGTTTGGAAATTTCGAATTTGATGGCTTGTGAAGAGGAGATATTTGGAGGAGGGAAAGGGGTGTAATTTAGGATTTCTTCGATTTTTTTCAATTCATGATGTGAGACGGTATTGGGGGGGGGGGAGGAAGAAATAAGTAGCACTATGATTCAGGTCTTATATGATAGGAATGTGATCGGAAGAGAGTTCGGCTGGAAAGTTGGTCAGTTGGAAATTTAGTCGCCCGGTTAAGAAGGGCAATATCAAGGATATCGGGGTAGTGGTTAGGGTTGTCAGAATAGTAAGTGAAAGCGGACGGTGCGGCTACTGAGGTGTCTAGTCTTTGATCGAGGTAGCGTTGAAGAATGCAGCCTGATGCTTTGAACACAAGGCTGTTCCAAGATGGCTCCCTCTCTATATGATTTTGTTGCGGCCTCTTCACGAAATGTTGACCTTTTACCTACCAGCATCATCAACAATATGTTTTCTGGATAAGCAGCATATGCGTTCTTTTGAACTACCGGAAATACAATTTTTTTGTATTCTTCTGCAAGATATCTCATTCTCACTGTCAACATCCATAAGTTTTTGGAGCGTCTGTGATGTGTGAGTTCTTCGTGATAGTGAACCAGGAGGGCTCATAGACTCGCAAAATAAAGGTGACCAAGTCTATAAGTTTACGAGTCAGTTGGCTAGTGGCAAAGTATTGCCCGAGGATCCGAGAAGCTGTAGTTAGCCATCGCGCATGATTAAGTGGCCCAGTAATCATTAAAGCAAGGTCTAAAGGATAGTCACGTGATAAAACTGCCTGACACATTTTATATAGGTACAGCTGATCCGAACTGAGAGTTTTTACGTCAATTTCAGGCAGGTCAGCTTCTACGGCTTCGTACTCAATAACGGGATGTTTTTAACAATCTTTTATACTTTTCCCTACAGGACCAGAAGTATCTCCATCAATTGTCTTAATCATGTGTAGTTCATTCATGTGTAGTTGGCAGATGACCTACTAAACGGAGTGACCGAGGTGACGTTCCAATCTGGAGATCTTTATATCCATTGTTTGTAGCTTCGCCGTCAGAACCAATAGAAAGAAGAGTCGCTACAGTGACTTAATTCGTGCACAAAAAATTCCATATAGATACTGCAATTCCCTCTGCACCTAATTGTTCTTTGGTGATATGTCCCAAGTAAATAGAGCCCGGTTCCTTGAGCACCGAAATATGGTATTCTTGTTGGGTCCGTTGGTGATATTTTCCGTCTTCTCCAAGAAAAGAAATTTTGCTTTCGTCTTTTCGTCCGTCGAAGACTGACTTGCTTTGTGGAAGGGGGGAGTACTCTGTCTCAAGCTTATGCTTCTACCAGAGGGTCGGATGTATCAGGAGTTGTGAGGTGGTGAGGGGGTGAATTTTATGGTTTTAGAATTTTAGAAGTTGAGAGGACGGTTTCTTTTGTGGCCGTTGAGTAGGCCGGGACGGGTTGAGATAGACGCGATGTGTGGAAAGGAGGACGAAGTAATCGATCGTTTGAGTTTGGTGGAGATGGCATTGGTGTATTCGAGAATGGACGGGATGTTGGTGGATTTCCTGATCGTGTGGTTGCTAACGTAGAATGGTAGGTCGGTGATTTGGCGGAGAGTATTATTTTGGACGGCTTCTATGCGGGACCAGTTGGTGTTTGAAATATTGGAAGCCCATGCGGGGGAGGCGTATGTAAGAATGGGGCGCATGTAGGCTTTGAAAATGTAAAGTTTGGTTTTGATGGAAAGTGGGCTTTTTCTGTTTAACATGGGAAAGAGGAGGTGGCCTGCTGCTTTAGTTTTATTTACGACGGACTTGGTGTGGGCTGAAGTCCGTCGAAGAATATCCCGGTATCTATAAATTACCTGAAATCTGTCTTGACTTGCCGATTTCTGCTATTCTTTCCAAACTTTGTTTCGATCAATCACTAAGTTCAGTTTCTCATTAGCATATTCTACCGATTTATCAATATCCGCAAATAAAGCACTAGTAAGACGAGCAGCGCTGCGATCAGAAACGCCTGTTTGATCACATGTTCTAGCAAACTGCTCGATTTTCATTCTGGTTTGGTATGAAGAAGAAAGTTTATGATCTGGCAAATACTCAGGTTCTATCTCAGACATTTTCTCGTCATCAGTTAGTACGGTCTTTTCACATTTTTCCTCTTTTTGACTCACAGATGTAGAGGCTGCTCTTTCTTCTTCAAGTTTGAACCTCTTTCCTTTGAGCTTTTTTTCCCTTGATATCCTTTGCTGTCTCTTTTTTAAGCACCGAGTAACACCATGGTCCAAACTTTCCATACACATCTGTCTTGGCCCTCTTTGGTTTTCTAGAAATTATTTTTCAATTTGTGGAATTTTTTTCGAACATTTCCAGTGCGAATAATCTTTACATTTGGAAGGATAAATGTCAAAGAAAGCATCAGCTTCTTTTAATTAGTCATCCAATTTCTTCTTCTCAGACGCCGAAATCTGATCTCTCTTAAAATTTTTATTTAATGCTTGCACCTTCTCGTGGACTTTCAATACCCTTTCTTGAATTTTTCGGATCTGAATTGTAGGAAGAGAGCCTCTTTCCCACACTTCTTGGATTTTTTTGGTCACTAAATCAGCCACGTGTTTCGCATAGGGATTTTTGCCTTTCAGCCATATCTTTTCCTCGTCAAAGATAAAGTTAAAATATCGAATCACATTACGATGAGAAGGCAAACTTGTCAAAATAAGTTCCCCGGGTGAACCAATGACATTGAGATGACAGTTTTAAATTTCCCGCATGGAAGTGGCATTTTTCGAAATAAAACATAGATATTTTAATGCAAACGAACTGTACTCTACGGGAGCAGAACGATAACTGGCTCGTAAACAACAAACGCCATGTTAAAACTCGATAGTTAGTGAACAAGTTTAAACCTATTTAAACTTGTTTAAACAAGCTTAAACTTGATAATAGGTACTGGTGTTTAATCAAATTGTGCGATCTTCTAAACTTATTCGTATTTTCACTCACGTTGATGATGTCCTCCCCCTTAGACCTCTCTACGATATAGATTGAATAAAATAAGTTACAAAGTGATACAGACACATTAAATGTCAAATCAAACGATTTTTTCCACGACTAAATCAAGATGACAATTACCTCAATTTTGCAATTTTTACCCAAAATGTTTAAACTTTGGCCATAATGCGCAGACTGAAGATAAACTCACAGAGAGTTGATCTAGGGCTTTTTGGAATCAGAAGACTCCTACAAAATATCCAAACCAGGGCAAAACTATTTTTGAAAAAAAATATCTTTCGATCCGACTTAATATAATACCTACATATATTATAATAATTAAAACTTGAAAAAAAAAATTAAATGTCGATTTTTGAAAACATAATTTAAATAAAAATGTTTTTATTTAAATATAATAATTCACAGTGCATTCCAATTACAAGAATATTAGGTAATAATAAGTACCTACTAGAGATCAGTCCGGTCCGGTATTTTCTAGCCCGGCCTGGCCCAGACAATTTTGTTTTGCGATCCGGCCTGGCCTGGCCCGATATTAAAATAAAATTTCTAGACCCGGCCCGGCCCAGTCCATTTAGTTTTGCGACCCAACCCAGCCCGGTCCGGTATTAAAAAAAAAATTCTAGGCCCGGCCCGGCCCAAACCCGGATTCCGGTCCGGTCCGACCCGGGACCGGACTGATCTCTAGTAGTCACAGAAGCCATCCGGGGAAAACCATTCTAAAAATCAGTTTCACCTAATACCTATATCGATTATCGGCCGACAACAAATAAAATAAATGTCATCCCGCTTTTATGTCACAATCATTATATTATTGTATTTAATTATAACTACTAATACTCATTACTCAAATATTAATTTTTTTTATCCCGGATTCCGGTCCGGACCCGGTCAGTATTTTTTGGCTCCGCTCCGTTCAGTCAATTTTGTTTTAAGATCCGGCCCGGCCCGGCCCGATATTAAAAAAAAATTTCTAGGCCCGGCCCGGCCCAGCCCATTTACTTTTGCGACCCAACCCAGCCCATTCCGGTATTAAAAAAAAAATTCTAGGCCCGGCCCGGCCCAAACCCGGATTCCGGTCCGGGTTTTTCCGGTCCGACCCGGGACCGGACTGATCTCTAGGGCCAATGCTAAAAAAAAAAAAAAAAAATGCTAAAAATGAATAGGCGCTAAAAAAATATTTGCGGGGGATCGTCCGGACTGCGAATGTAAAATATTATAACCGATGCAATCCGCACATTATATAATACTGTATTATAACGTATTGTCTTTGGAGGAACAGCGTATATAGTGTATATAGAACTGCATTGTGCGTCATCTGCAAGATGCAGCGGATAAATGCATATTTGCCATATCCAGTCATAAAGAACTGTTTCATTTTATCATTACCGCAAACTATATACAGCTGTGTATAATAGCGGTATTATACCAGTCCCTATTTTACGAAAAAATCGTATACTACGCACACTTTTATTTTGAATACAGAAATAAAATGTATCGTGCCCGAATAATTATTTCGGTACCAAAAAAAAAAAAAAAACTATATATATCGTACATTAAAAATGTTAAAATAATTGTATTCGAAATTTTATAGTTTATATACAATTTTGAAAATAGGATTTTTTTACATTTTTCTACAGCTTATATTATATATAGTACCTACATATAGGTATGTAGTAGACAGTGTTGGGCAGTAACGTAACGGACGTTACTCGTTACTGTAACTTAGTTACTTTTTCGAGTAACGTTAGAGTAACTTTGTTATTTAATTTCTGTAGTAACGTAAGAGTAACTACGTTAGTTATTTGTAAGTAATTTTGTAAAATAACGCGTTACATATTTATAAATAAAAAATACAATTCAATTGACGACTATCAGAAAAAAATAAAGATATTTTGAACATTTTATTTTATTATTATCATTTTTATACATTTAAAACTAGTTTTAACTAGTTACTTTTGAATTGAAAAAGTAATGTAGCGCTATTACTTTTGTATTTAGGTAACGAAAAAGTAATCTAGTTACCTTTTAATTTTGTAACTAGTAACGTTACTTAGTTACTTTTTAAAAGTAACTCACCCAACACTGGTAGTAGAATAAATTAATCATATAGTTTATAGTTCTCTTCTTTCTATCAATACCTGCAAAGATCCTTCGATAAATAATTATTAAAATATATATACTGTAGCTGGGTTGCCATACAGATAGATATTATTGAATATCACCCAGTATATTATTTATACATAGTGAACTGGCATAAAATTAAAATTTAATATTTTTGTGAAATAGTTGAAGAAATAGTTTTACTTAATATTGTAGTATATAGGTAATTAAGTATGAAACTATATAGTTTAACGATGGCCTATTTGTAAGCTTAAAAGTACAAAACTTGAAACTTTAATGAATGAGTAGTATAATACCTATATAGGTATTAAATAATGTAATTTTTCTAAACTTGAAAAACACGTGCAAGACAAATTACAAAAAAAATCATATTAAATATCAAATATTTAGGTATAGGCAATCGCAGTAAATCGTAGAATAATTGCATTTTACTAAAAAATCGTGATTCAAATTTTCGACTATAACAATATAACTTTATATCGAAAATGGCCCGTATAAAAATCTAGACGATCTTACGATTTTTAATTTTTCATTGAGGTTCTATGCTAAAATAATATGTATTCAGTTCTCTATAGAAACGTGCATCTCCCGAAGCACGGCAGTGTAGTGTCCTCTTAATATTATACAAGAGATTTTTTCAACTTTTATAGCTTATTGGTATGATTGAATATTGCCATTAATATTAAATTTATCAATATTCCCATTATTATATTATGTACAGTGTATCTTTTTTCGTTTATATCTCTAACTGTATAGTAAGATACATCCCGGTCTATAATTTTTAAATCCTTAATTACTATTTAAATGTAACAAGTTTTGACCCTTCAAATATGTATTTTCATATTTATTTTGTCAATTAGGACAAATTTCAAGTTTTAACAGTTGACCATCATCCGCTCTTAAAATATGACTGAAACCACTATTATGGAGTCTATAAAGTGAACTTAAATTAAGTCGATAATATATATATAGTCGAGTATAATTACTAAATTAAAATTTTTAAGTTAAGTATCGGTATGTCTTCATAATTATTGGCCATCCCATAAACTGCTCCGCTCTATTTTCACGTTTTACAACAAAAATGTGTTAAAGACATGAAGTATTTTAACGCCAACCGTTTTTTTTTTTTTCAAGCAAAAACTTTTAAAATCCTGATATATGTATTATATCATGTACATTTGTATCGAAATATTTATCCTATATTTGTTTAACGTAAATTAATTTTATAGATAATAAACATGACCTTCATAGAAAATATTAATATTTGAATGTACAAGAAGCATAGATACAAAAGATGTTTATTTGAAAAAAAATTGGTTGACGTTAAGTATTCTAAAACGGTGTTCTCCTAAAACGTAAAAATAGAGCGGAGCGGTTCGTGGGAGGGACAAAAACGACGAAGAATTGTATGTGACTTTAAAAGTTAAAATAAAATAACTTTACTTAGTACAAAAATTAGAATTAATTAATAGTTAAATGTTTGAAAAAAATCTATAGGTATGTATATATATGCCTATACATTTAGGAAAACCGGTTTACCTATTATAATTAATTAAAAACACGAATAAACATTATATTTTTATTTAAATTGTACAAATTTGTTGTTAAAAATAGTATTTAAATAAATGAGAATAAACAAACAAATTATATGACATGAAAAAATTCGGTGTTTTAGAAAAAAAATTAACCGGTAACGTTAGATAAAAATTAATATTTTATCTCTCCAGATACAAATGGTGGAAATTGATCCATTGTATCAATCGACCCCGACCCCAATCATAGGACAGGATAGATTTTATTTTATTTTAATTTTTAGTGCAATAATATTTTTATTTTAGATTTGAAAGCAATGATAGGTAAATGTATTGCATCTAAAAAAAAAAAAAAAAAAAACGATTTGAGCGATATAATATTGTTTTCCGATTTATAATATTTTTCCATCTTTTGGTAGTTTTTAGTTTGGACGCTAAACATATCCGACTTTTAAGGAAGGCGTTCTGTGTAGGCAATGCATAACTATAGCAATCAGCTATTGATGAAAATGCATGTGTAGCAGAACTTAATAGGTGAATAATAAAATTGGTGATCGCAAAATTAACGTTAAAAGTAAACAAATCCCTTTGATTTTGTTTTTAACAAAATTGTTTATATTTTGTCCAGTGTGGTTAAAACAATTTTTAAATGTTATTATGCCTGTATATATTGTGTTGCATTTTAGTAAAAATTTTTTTTTTTTTTTTTGATTCCCGGCACTATAGATACATTTTCAGTTTATAACAATTTTAAATTATTTTCCGAATATTTTTTTTCTTTAAACGCATAGAAAACTGCTGGAAAAATTGAAAATTATCTCTTGAAAGTTATAGATTCAATTTGCTATCGAAAAGCTGTATATCCAATAAATTTTTTATCATATACAGTTATATATAATACCTATATTAGTATATATATATATATAGATATACTACGTATAGTATACATAAATTATTATAAAATAGTACAACCATGATAAAAAAAAGATCTTTTTTTTTTTGTCTTTATATTTATATCTAAATGACTGAATATTGTAAAAAAATTTTGAAAAAACCAAAAAAATAGATAACATTTTTTTTTTTACCAATTTACCGAATTTTACGTAAATGTTACTGGTTAATTGCACACACCTCTAATTATTGTATTAAGTACGTTTAATATGTTTATCACCATGTGTAGCACATATTTTTGGTCAAAGTTATCTATATAGAGACAGGTACAATACTGGCACCTTTCCTGCGGGAATTCACGACACTGTATCTACAAAATATATACTTATACACACGAGTATTATATTTTTATATTTTCATTTAAAGGCAAATTATTGTTATTATTTTGTACGGATTTATAATTTTGACATTTGGATTAATGTAGTTTTATTTTTGTGCACGATGTCGCAGGCACGTATTGCTCGTGTGTTTAAGCCGCAGGGCGGATCTTTCTCCTCCCCCCCCTCAAAAAAAAAAAATTCTAATTTAAATTTCACTCACTTACCCTTTGAGTTATATACGGTGGTATGTTACACAAATATACTGTATCTGATAATTTAAATTTTAAATTTACAAAAAAATAATTGATGTATATAATATTTATTTCGATACGGATAAAAAGTAAACCGATAACAGATCTCAGCTCCGTAAATTATTATTAACTAAAACAGCATGGATAGATAATTTTAAATAATTTAATATGTCTCTATATATTAAATTATTTAAAATTAGTGTAATATGCAAAATTCAATTACATACATTATGTTATTATGTTATTTTTACCATACATTTTTGCATTTTTGTGCCATGTTCTAATTGAATCCGGCGGGTGCGATACTATGGAAAAAGATACGATAGTGTCCTAATGCAACGCAAATGTGTGAAAATCTAAATAGTTTTATTTCGCCTAGTACTGGTGCACTGCATATGAGTAACATTACTCCGGAAATCCGAACAAGAGCTTACAATATTATTAGTTTTGATAAAACATTTTAAGAGAACGCTGCACACGATATTTTTCGGTATATCATAAAATACACTCACTAAGATTGAAAATAATTTTGACCCGAGTAAATTTAGACCTAACTCACCTATTATAAAAATTAAAGAGAACAACATTTCCGAGTGCATTGTGGGGATTTCATTTTGAAAAATTCATTTCCAAAACAGTTAAAATTGTTTAAATATGCTAAAAAAGTTTGTTCACTTGTAAGGAATAAATGGCACGTCGTATTTGGAATAATGAAAACAATTTTCGACGTATACTTTCGGAAATATTGTTTTCTTTAATTTTGATAATTGGTGTTATTACTCCAAAACCAATCTGGAATTATTTATTTGCAGTCTAAGTAGATGTAATATTTTTTAAACAAATATCATGATTACATAACAATAAACAATGGTATTGGCACAGGACTATTTTTAAATTACTTTAAAATATTTAAAAAAATCCGGGTTTTAATTTTTCTTGAAATTTCATGAAAATTGCTTACACAGAACCCCTTAAAAATCGGGTGTGTAGCGTCCTCATAAATTTTTTTAAAAAGTGACCCACAGACTTGAAATATCTTCGATCATAACATAAATAATTATAGTATAGTTTTATTATAATTTGTATTATACCTACGTATTTTTGTAATTTTTACTCATTTTAAAAAGAAACAAATACAATATATTTTCAAGATAAGTATGTATAAAAATAACTTGTTGTCTATGTATGATAAGCATAACTATTTACTATCGTAAAATTTTGTTAATGTAATATATCTTGTAATGTTTGTACACTCTATAAAACTCAATAAAAGAAACAAATACTCATAATGGAAATAATACAAATAAACTTTATTACACAAAAACAATTAAACACATGAACTAACAAAGGACTCGGCGGTATACCTCGACGTCTGAGTATCGACTGCCTGGATGTCACTTCCTCTCCCCTCTTAATCTGAAACGTTATCAACATGTACATAATTTTATCATAATTATAAACGATAACACTATCAGTAGAGTTAAAATAACTGGCTTCTTTCTTTTGGGTATTAAGAGCTTACTCAAAGTTTATAACATCATGATGGTTCCGAACGGTGGTCGTTAAGGTAGAGATACCTAACCTTGTTTTCTCGAGTGATCCGCAATTGACTAAAGTTAATTAACTTGAGTAGAAATTCTGAACGCACGTCTTCATAATAAAATCACCAATATTGGACTATTTCCAATGAAAGGATGTCTACAGCTGAATTGTAGATGGAAACCTTCTGGAAACAGGAATCGAATCATTTGTGTTTTTGGCGGAAACGGATCAATTTTATTAATTAATTTCACAGAGAGAGCTAGTTTTCTCAATATTGATGCGATCAAAACCTGCCCTGCAGGTAGCACATGGACTCCAATAACACTCCCATGAAAACATCCACACGGAGCTTCTTATTTCGAACCAATCCGGGCTATCAAAAATAGAACTGAAACGGGAGGCTCCTCACAGTATGTACGATTCGACAATGCTGAGCAAGTTAATGATTTTTTTTAAACTCAGGTTAAGTTAATAGAAAAAAATAATGAAAGTTTAAATTTAATTGGTAGTTATTTTTTTTTTTAACGATTAAGTTAAGTTAATTTTTTTTTTTTTTCGATCGAGTCAATATAAAATTTGAGATATACAGGAATAATTAAGTATCCATTATTTTTTTTCAAATACTGTTACTCAATATTATGGAAAATATTACAATGTATTTATAATAATAATAATTATTAAAATCAACAACAAGTAGGTTCATAAAAATGTTTAATTATAATTATAGGTATATTATGATAATTCATAACAATTTTCAAATGATCAACACTTGTAGTAACTACCGAAAAAGTGTTAGTGTAAATGAAAAAAAAAACTTGAATCTTTCATTTTAACGCTCCTATATATTGTAAAATCAACTCGGAAATTTCTATGTGTGTAGTAGGTTACCGACTCTTTTCTTCAAATTTTTAACAAACGGAAATTGCTCATTGCAAATTAGTATACATACCTAAATACAGTGTTGAGCAGTAACGTAACGGACGTTACTCGTTACTGTAACTTAATTACTTTTTCGAGTTACCTTATAGTAACTTTGTTATTTAATTTCTGTAGTAACGTAAGAGTAACTATGTTAGTTATCTGTAAGTAATTTTGTAAAATAACGCGTTACATATTTAAAAATAAAAATACAATTCAATTGACGACTATCAAAAAAAAATAAAGATATTTTTGACATTTTATTTTATTATTTTCATTTTTACACATTTAAAAATTTTGATAGTAACGCCATTGTAACTAGTTACTTTTGAATTGAAAAAGTAATGTAACGCTATTACTTTTGTATTTAGGTAACGAAAAAGTAATCTAGTTACCTTTTAATTTTGTAACTAGTAACGTTACTTAGTTACTTTTTAAAAGTAACTTACCCAACACTGCCTAAATATCGTTTATTGATGGGAAATCTAATAATAATCTTATAATATAATATGCAGTACAATAATATTAAAAATAATTCGGGGAGATTATTATACAATATTTATATTATATAGGTCTTCTTGTTTTATTTATATGTTCGGGAAATAAATAATTCTTATAGTATAATAATTATTAGAAACGACAAAAACAACTGTATTTTTTTCAACCATTTTGACAATTGACGCAATATGAAATCAAAATGTATCAATTATTTCAAAATTAACTTCACTGAGTTTTAAGTAAAAGTAACTCGTTATTCAAAAGTATTGAATTCTAAATGTATAACGAAGAACATTGTAAGATTGTACATTTATTTATTTTAAATAAAAAGTATACTACCTTAAATTCAAAATTGTATAAAATATTATACGATTTATTAATGTCACATTTTGTTAATTTACTTGAACTTATAGAAATGCCATCGTAATAATAATAATATGAACTTAGCCACATGGTTTTATATACGTATTTTAATTTTTAACCAACTCGTACATAATATTTAAAGACCGTAGTATACTGCAGACTATATATATACGTACCTTATCAGCATTATCAACAATCAGCGGCGTATTTAGGACGGTGAAGGTGGGAAATATTGAATAATATTAGGACTGAAAAATGTGAAAAAAGTCAATTTTTAATTTATATATTTTTGTAATTTATAATATATATGGTAATATTGCGATTTCTTGTTTTTCTTTACAAGTTAATAAGATTGTATCGTCAACCTTTGTTTTGTTTTTTTCTATGAACGGATAACAATAAATAACATTGTCAGTCCATTAAATCTGCCACCCAAAATTAATATCAAATAACTACCGGTAATTATTAATTTATCTATAGGTACTATAATAATGTAACGGCCTTTCATAGTGGGTCTGAGATAACTATTGTAGACTCGTTACAAACAAGAAAAATTCACTTTCAGGTGTTGAAGTAGACATGGGTAATGTACATATATAGTATTTTTTATTAAAAAAAGTACGTTAGGGTATATTTCCTTTTTAAATTAAAAAAAAAAAAAAGGTCAAGGAGGAAGATATATCTAATCTCCCCGCTAAATATGATACTGTCATCAATCATCATCAGAGAAAATAATAATAATAATATAAAAGGAGTAATGGCGTATTATAAGAAAAAATATGCCGATTATGAAACCAGATTGTTTTATAATGGGTACAGGTACTAAAGCAATATATTTATATATTAACTTATTGATGACCGGATTTGCTTTTGGACTCTTCTTCAGTGCTCCTTCAGAAAATGGTAGCATTCACTTATTCGCAAGCACGCGGACATTAGAATTATCTCAAAAAATACATTGTAAAAATATCTGTTTTATTTCCTATATAATTTGTTCTGTAATAATATTATATAATGCAATTTTTTTAGCAAAATTTGATTTTTCAATATAGAAACATGTCAACTACTGCAGTTCACATGTATTATCTATAAACTAATTTAGGTATCTATAAAGATACCATTAGGACGTAGTCAGAATTTTTTTTAATAAGGGGGCTAAATTTCTTTGATCCCTATCAGGAATAAACAAAAAAAAAAAAAAAAATCCGGTCAGTAGTGGATGGAAGCACTTCGTTTGGATATTATATTATATTAATTTATAAAATTTCATCTGATATAAATTTTTTCGATATTTTCGATAAAAGTGTAACGTATATTATTATTATAGGAAAACACGTAACCTGTGAATATTTTAAGTTTTTAAGCTTTTTTTTTTTTATTCGGAATTACGAGGAAATACCTTCTTTCCTGCCTTTCCGATATAGTTTTTTCTTTATGCGTTTTTCGAAAACAAAACTCAGATAATATATTAAATATATTTTATAAAAGAATGTCCTATATATTTGTCGGGACTGACTATCGGTTTACATAAGATTTTTTTATTTTATAGACAATTTTTTAAAGAAGATGTTAGGCATGGTTAGTTTTGTAAATATTTAGAATCTTAATGGAGAGAAATTGGTTTAAATTTGTATTCAACGCTCAGTCCAAACTATACGGTTCGTAGAAAGATGAGATTTTCAAAGAATATTCCTTTAATGACAATGAACGACCATTAAGAAAGGATTTTTCGAAAATCAATCTTTAAGGGGAAAAAGGGAGGGGAGAAGTGGGTTTCAAATTTACTATTTTTTTAAAATTAGTTTTTAAAAAGGAGTAATTCAACTAGATAATTAATATAATATATTACTACTACTACAACTACTACTATTAATAATAATAATAATATTAGTTATTATGTATTATTTAAACTAATCAAAATAAAATAGTTAAGGGAACTTTCAGTGAAAAACTCGCATTAGTATTTTTCATTTTAATTAACTTAAAAACATGTTAGAAATACGAAACAAAAAATAAATTATTTAGCTAATAACGTTATCTATCGCCCGGTCGATTTTTGATATGTGAATTTTTATACGTTTTATGAGTTATTAAAAAACAAATTTTTTTGAATTTACAAACAACTATTAATTTGAAAAGAAATCAATATATCAAAAAACGGTCAAACGAAACGCTAGATATAGACGTTCGTTAGCTATCATTTGTATTTTTTTGCATCGTCTTTCTACGATATTTTTGAATTGATAAAAATAAGATAATATGCGTTAACGTGTTTTTAAAACAAATTTCGTGCTTACATAATAATAAAAAATGACATTGGCACAAGATTATTTTGAAATCACTTTCAAATAAAACTGTTGGATTTTTATTTTTCTTAAAATTCATAAAAATTGCCTATACACAAAGCCACTATTCTTTGTTAATAGTAATTATAGTGGGTAAATAGTTTAGAAACCGGGAATTTAATACGCTTGCGGAGTGAAATTTCCGAACTCATAAAAGGTACTCATAATATATTGGTGTAATTGGATTACCTACGTGCCTATATTTCGTTAATAAAATAAAATATGTGAATGATTAAATTTGAGATTAATAATATAGGGACGGTTAACATTAGAAATGTGGTTTGGTTTTTTTTGGAACACCTAAGATAGATTATGCTACTTAACGTTTATAATACATATATATACATATACACACATTCGAGTGCCCTTGGTTGGACGAAAACTGGAGCACTGCGAGTATTTCGGCATAGGTCGATGCAATACTAAATAACCCGATTGTGGATTTTAAAATGTACAGTTCTTTTTTTTTTTTTAACCAGATATATATAATATATATTTATGGGCAAGTTTTCGTTTTTTTTTTTTTTCACCGCAGCGATTTTGTCACCATTCATAACTATATAAACTAAACGTCATACGTTTTAACTCCATTTTTCAAGGTTTATTTATAGTAAACACCTCAGATGATACATACGTACGACACGAGTGTATATATATATGAAGGCAGAGACTGCAAAAAAAAAAAAAAAAAAAAGAAGAAAGAAACATAGAAACTTAAGGATAGAGTTTCGCTTCGCGTACGACTTTTGTCGGGTCTAATAGTCCCCTCGAGTCCAAAAGTGGGTATTTTAATGGCCGACGGAGGTCAAAAACCGCAGGTAGGTAAAGTTTTTTTTTTGCTCTTTATGAACGTATACGAAATAGAAAAAAAAAAAAACAAAGTATTACGTTACGTATACACATACGCGTATAGTCCTTCAAAAAACATCAAATGTATGCGAATAGCGAAATATTATTTTAAATTTTACACACACGCGTGTTTGTCCGTACACTCGAATGCAAGGATAATTATTAACAAGGACTTACATAATATATAAGATGAATATTTTGCACGATAATATATCAAAAAAGAAAAAAAAATCACTTCTCTTCGACGTATTTAACGCTTTTACGTAGCAATCGTTCTATACGATATTATTTAATTTCAATAATGATTCAAAATTATTACGAACAGGTACAAATATTATTATATCTAATTTACATATTTAGGTATTTTTGATTAGTATACCTATTATAATAATATAATTACCGTCAATCAACAAACATCGAAATGAATAAGTACTGTAGTGTTTGTAATGATACTGTGAAAGTGGAAAAAATATATATATATTTTATAAAAAAAAAAAAAAAAAAAAAAAAAATGTGTAGCGGAATTAACTGCTGAATTATTATTAAATGTATATATTGTATATAATATATACTGTGTGGGATACAAAGAGCAAAGTTCAAGGATAAAATTCAAGGCAATCAAGAATCTAAAGCACATTAATAAAATATTTTTGGTCCTAAAAAAATACAATTAATTTATGTACATTTTTATATATTTATAGCTAATAATATAAATATAAATATAAATAGGTTTATAAGTTTATAGGTACTATATATTATTTTTTATCTTACTATATTACTTAATATAAGTCCGAAAGTTTGTACGTTTGTCCGATTTTAATAAAAAACCGTATACTGTTCAACCGATCGGCACCAAATTTTACATTCGTGTTCTCCATTCTCCAGGGCCGGTATTAGTAGTAACATTTTGAAAAAAAGACTGTAAAGGATGTAAACGCAGTAAAATAAATTGTCACACATGACACACTGTAATGAATAGGGCCCGGATGTTGATGCCCTAAAAAACCTAGAAAAATGCATTTATAACCTAAAAAACTCAAAAAATGCCCTAAAAACTTACAAAAATATCCATAAAAATTTAATTTATATACTAAAAACATAAAAAAAAACCTTTAAAATTGTTTAAATTAAAGTCGTTATTACAATGAATATACATGCATAGTAAATAACTAAAATATATATATTGAAGTTTGTAAGTTTGAAAATTGGTTTTATGTAAAAATTAAAAATATTTAAAAAAAAAAAACGAATTAAAATAACAAAACATGATCTTAGAATGTCAAAAAATACCCTAAAAAATAAAAAAATCCAAAAAAATTCTGAAAAATGTGAAATAAAAATTAGTGATTTAGATTCGTATGTAATTTAATCATATTTTTAGCTAAGAAAGCATCACCTAAGACGTTAAAAGAAAAAAATGAAAAAGTCATCAACATCCAGGCCCTAGTTATGAATATACAATTGTTTTTTCCCCAATTAATTGTAGTAATAATAAATTCATATTGTACAAGGTAGTAAGTATATCGAATAGATTAATCTATTTAAAGTAACGATTTTAAAAATTAGTTAACAGTTATAGGGTGTATTGAATAAACATGGAATAGAAATAATATAATAATTTACAAGTATAGTAATATTATACAATCGATGATAAATATGGCTTGGAACTTAATGTGCATGAAAAAGTACAATCGTGCTTTAAAAGTATGCATTTATTTTATTTTTTACATAAATATATTTATGTAGGTATATATAAATATACATATTTTATAAAACAATAAATAATGAAGCCCAGAGGATTTAATATTGTAATTAAGTTATTTTAATGAATTCTATGTAAGTACCACATACAACGACGACCGAAATAACCATGTAGAATAACAATAGTCAAGACCTAATATGCTCCAAAAGAAAAAAAAAAAGGTAAAATTAAGAAATATGGTCTTAAAGCTAAAAAATGATTATAAATATGTAAAAATATGCACCATACAATTTTCATATTTTTTTCCATAGTATTTTGAGACTAATTTCTAGTTTACTTAGCAGTTAGTAATAAACCCAATAATACACAAAAGCATGCAAATGCAACAATTTCCGAGCCCTATATAATACATATAATACATATCTCGAGGTTTTGCGAGTAATTTTGAATAATAAATTAGTATAATGTAATAGTAAGCTGCAATATAATGTATATAATAGATTAACTGCTTAAAGATCATTACTATGGTTTGGAAAGTGTTAAGATTTTAAAAATCCGTTGCCAAAACAGAATGCAATTAGGCGAAATCATCAATTAATGGATGATCATGGAAATTAAAAAAGACGATTTCGGTAACTGGCGAAGTCAGATAATAACGGTGAATTTTGATGAACTTCATATAAATATAATATAGAGAAACAGAAAAAAGTATTTCCAGAAGGATATATATATATATAATGAAATAGGTGAACAATTACTATGGGATATGCGCGAAATTCACGTGGATTTAAACTACCGAAAAATGAGAAATTTTTTTTTTCAAGTCCACTTTCATTCCGCGCATATCTAGTAGTAATTGTTCACCTATTTGATTATATACTACCCTTCTGGAAATAAATATTTTTCTGTTTCTATATATTTGAGAAATATAATGTATATTATTATATTTTAATTTCTTACGCATTAAAAAACTATAGAGAAAATCGAAAAATTACCTTTTTAAAGTACCATTCCAGTCAAATTTGTTACGTGTGTAATGATTAGACCAAGTCTTCTGGTCGAAAAATTGTTTCGGGAAAAAATAAAAATAAACATCATACCTATTTGTAAAACTAAAATCTAAAATATTGACCGTTTGTAAAATATATACATAAGGTGTAAATATAATAAAACTGATTTCTTGGTGGGTAATTTTGTTATACGTCTTAAGTATAATAATAATAACAAAAAAAAAAAAATAATAATAATAATAATTATAATAATTATGTTCATTTAAAATAAACAAATAATATTTGGAAAGTAGGTACGTATATTGTTCAAAGATATATAAATAATAAAAAAAAGTATTTGTCATACGTGAGTATATTTTAATAGTGGATAATGGATATAAAAATTAAAATTATAAACGTAGTAGTAGAAGTGCATATTTCCTACAAATGATAAGTAATTTTATAATTTGATTAAAAAGTCGATAATCTATTAGTAAGCCTATATAGGTAAGTGTATAGTGTATATATATATATATATTTATATATACTGGCAAAAATGTAATAATTGAGACTTGAGGTTAAAATTTACATTTCCAACTCGTTTTTTTTTTTTGCATTAAAATATCTGAACATAGAGCCACACTGCCACAGGCTCCCGAGGTCACAAGGTCCCATAGATCACAAGGTCCCATAGGTCATAAGGTCGAGGGGACAAATACTGCAGATAAACGATCACCAAATATTGACAATTATTTATATTTGAACGGTCAAGCGACAAGAGTAACCTAGTTTTCAGGGTTTTGGATATTATCAGGGGGCGGATGGTCGTGTGTCCCCTTTTTTTATAATGTAAAAAAATCGACCAGATTTGTTAACTATATTCTATTTTACTAGTACTTACAGACGGATTTTTCAATTAAATTACATGCCTATAGATATACGTATATATATATATATATATATACTGTACATGATTTAAATTTGCATTTTATATATTTAGAATTTAGGTTGGTATTTTATTACACAATAATATAATTATTAGACAATGTATAATAAAAAAATATGCAATCCGTATTATAAGCATAGACGGACATTAAGAAAAATACACACTTCGAGTAGAATGTTAGATTTCCCTAGTTACTATATAATATAAAAAACTAATTGTAAGGACGGTCCATTGTAAAATTAACAATCTCTTTAGTAATAATGGCAACGAATGACAGGATAGATGGACGGACACAACGGGGGACATAAAGTATTTATACTTATGTATAGAAATCAAAAATATACTCATATATTATAGTAACATACAACCTGTCTAGACCCTAGAATTAGATGGTGGAAGTTGGTCCTTCGTCGTTTCGGTTTTCGGACAGTGTATTATTATTATTATTTTTAATTAAGCAATGATAAATTATCTTTGGATCCGAAAAACGATTTTGAGCGAAGTTCGGTATAAAATTGTTATACATAATTAGTACTTAATTACACAAAAAAAAAAAAAAAAAATCAGTAACCAGTAAAATCAGTACCTAATATCAGTAATCAGGGGTAATCTTTTGATTTTATCGGTACTGGTTCCGGTTCCGGTTTTCAGTGAAAAAATTTAACGGTTCTGATTCGATACCGGTTGTTTAAAACAAAAAAAAAAAAATATATAAAAAATATCTGGTTCCGGTTTTCCACAAATTACGATTCCGATTCCGGTTCTTATCAGTTTCAAATAAAGTAATTAAATATCATATTTTGGCTGTCGTAAAATATTTGAAGGTCTATAATACACAAATACACATAAATATAATATAATAGAATAGTGATAATAATAATACAATATAATAGTCGCCGAGCTTATTTGTGTTTTTTTTAAAGAAGTATTTCAACTTTTTTTTATTTTATTTTACATTTTTCCCCGGTCATCGAAATTCCTAGTTCTGTAATACTTACCAATAAGTAAGTACGAGCTGAATACATTGGCCGCTGCCAAACGGTTAGGTAGATAAGCGTTTGCTCAAAGTTCAATACTATATTAATGATAGTCGTGGGCTATATAAAAACATAAATACATTGGAATTATTATAATAATAGATTGCATTATAAATTACAATAAAACCGCAAGACGATAGTAGCCATTATATATAGATGGTTTCCTATATGAAAATTATATTTTGGAACCGATAAGGAAGAACCATTATTATTCATAGGTTCCGGTTCGGTACCGGTTCTTAATTTCAAAAAAATAAAATAAAATAAAGGTATCGGTTCGGTTCTGGTTCCCAAAATTTTTAACGGTTCCGGTTCTAGAACCGGTTGTTTTTGGTTCGTTTCCAGTCCCCGGCGACAACTTATTTATTCGTTATTTGATAATTCAAATTTATAAGAAATTTTTGTCATAAAAGGCAATTTTCTGCTTAAGAAAATTACTAATGGGAAAAACGAAAAATGACCCCTTTGAAATACTAACTACTTGCAACTTAACAAATTTGCAATAAAAAAAATCTCGAAAAGTCCGGATTGATGTGAGATTAATTATTTATATCAAACAATTATTCAAAACAATTTATTAAAACGAAATATACCAACCATTAGGTAGACTAGTATCTTTGGATACTAGGCTAAAACTAGTAGTCTATTATTATTAATTATAATAATAGTTTTTACGAGTAAAATTAGAATAACATTTAATCTGCGATACTATACTCATAATAGTAAAAAATGACATGGCTTGATAAAATAAAATGTAATCAGTTAGTCCTTTTTGACTAGACAAAATGTTAAAATTAAAAACAAAATAATATAGGGAATCCATTAATACCATTTGATCAGGTAAAATAAAATTTATAATATTCAATAATTATAATATGTTCATTGTTCAATTTGCCTCAGCTATTATTTAATTATATTTTAATTACCTAAAAACATTTTAACAATGTTAAAAAAATAAAATATGCACAATAAAATGTATATTCTTCATTTTAATGTTAAAGTTATTCTGTTTGAATACCTCTGTATTATGTGCAAAAATGTTGATAATATTAAATTATTACTATAATACCAACGTAATTTCAAATTTTAAAGGAGAATCATATAATATTATTACTAGAGCTCGGATGTTTATGACTGCATATTTTTTTTTAGTGCAGTCAGATTTATACCTAAATATGGCATAAATTCGATTCATGAAGTCTAGATTTCAAATGCCGTTAGTTATTTGGTAACAACTGACTGCTATTTTTGTTGTTATTCAATATATAATCCGTTTGGTGTAGTTCGCCGTGTATACAATTTGTCCGATTTACATTTTTATTTTTTTTTTAAATTATATTTGGAAAATGCCAAAAATTCGTTGGGTAGTTTTGTTAAAGAGTTCGGTGAACATGTATTTAGTTTCAATGGTAAAGTGCTATTTTGAAAACTCTGCGAAGTTAAGTATCCGCAAATAAAAAAAATTTATTTATTTTTTTTTTACATTTTATATAGATACCTATACATATAAATATACCTATATAGAAAAATAGCATATTTAATCAATTTTATGGCATATAATTGCATATTTTGATATTCTAAAATGCATATTTTAATACATTTTTGGTCATTAAAATCCGAGCTCTAATTATAACAATATAATTCCAGTGATGTTTTTCCTAATTATTTTGTTTTACATGCATTCACCGCTTTTGTTCAATTTTCCTTACATTCCCATTACACTATACCTACTTACTTATAGTCATTAAAATGAAAAATAAAAGACATAAAGAATTAATTGAAAACTGAAAATGGTGTAAAATAATGTTATTTTAACCTAAACGCGCATAATATAAACAATAAGGTCGTAAATGATAAAAATACGTTTTTACAGTCTAAAAATAAACGATAGGTAACCTATACGAGTATATACACGAGAATCTCCCGAAGAAAGTAAGTAACTGTATGACTCGGAAGAACAACAAAAATAAATGATCGATTTTTTTAATTGTTCATTAAATATTATCATGTTTATATATGTTTATAATCAATAATTAATAATAGCGTTTTCCATATACCTACATACTCGTGTACACTGGTGCACACTTTTTGTGTGATAATGATTATTATTTATACCTATACCTATTATAACTGTTATCAACAGTGCAGTGGATAATGCAAATTCCATATGAAAGTGCGGTGTATTTATTATCTACACGAGTGCAGTCAAATTACACCGTCAATTTCGGCGGTGTCAAATTATCATTTATTTTGATAAGTATTTTTCGTGATAGGATACGATACGCTAATCCACACATTGTGTTATTTACATAAAATTTATATTAATTTTGTAAATATAGCGTTATGAAATTTAAATATAATATAAACAATAAATTATAATTAAAAAAAAAAAAAAAAAAACAACAAAAAATAACGTGTTAGCTAGCTGGTGTTTATGAGTGTATTTTTGAAATATGATCACTAAACATATTCCACTTCATATCAAATACTATCTTTATTGATAATGCATTGCTGGCTGCTGCTCTTGCGTGTAGTGTGATACAGTCTAGTAGTATTTTAAATAAAATAGATGGAAAACGCTATAAGATATACTAAGTAGGTATATACAAACATTACAAACCAGTGGTCATACTTACATGAAGTAAAACAAATATATACATAAAAATATATAGATAATAATAACAATAATAATAATTACTATTAACTTTAATATTTAATATTAAATATCAAGGCTGGGTAAGTTAACTATATTTTTTAACTCGTTAAGTTAAGTTAATTGAAAATAATATAATCTAAGTTGAGTTAAAAGTTACTCGTAGATTTTGATTGACTTTTAAAGTTAAAAGTTAACTTTGAAAAAATACTAACTTAATTTAGTTAAAAGTTAAAATTTTTTATTTAGGAAAAAAAATTCGATATACCTATATATCGTGAAAAAGTAAAACAGGATAGTTACCCTTTTTACACCCAAAAAAACTACTGGGGACTTCTTCTGCCTTAAAAAGTGTATACATGTAAAAATAAAAATACAACACGTCATTTATATAAGAAATAAATAAGAAATCAGAAAATAACTCCTAACTGCCAAGATACCTACTTTTCTATAAAGTTAATTTGAAGTTAACACGTTCATTTTAATAAAAATGTAACTTATTAAGTTAAAAGTTAATCTGAAAAAAAAGTAACGTGTTAAGTAACTTAATTAAAATTAACTTAACTTTTTAACTTAATTTTAACTTTTAACTCGTTAATGCCCAGCCTTGTTAAATATACTTCTTCTTCTTCATATTTTCTCCCAACGATTTTGAGTCGGTCACCCTAGTCCTATACTTCCACTCGATTCGATCTCCTACATTCTTATCACTTACACCCACCCATCTCATATCATTCTATATTATACCATCACGGTATTCCCCTTACCATCTTTCTTTTAACATACATTTCCTTTACTTACTTTACTGTCTCTGTCTCTTCCATCCTTAAAACAAGCCCAAGCCATCTCAATCTATTCTTTCTCATCATTTTATTTACTAATGAAGCTACTCCATTGTACTACCTTTTTATATGCTTATTTTTTTATTTTGTCTTCTCTAGTCATCCACCTAAACATTCTCATTTCTGCTATACACTTATCGTCTGCTCTCTTTTCCTATCTACTACTCAAACATCCATGTATCATTGTAGGCCTCTCCACCGTTTTATAAAATTTACTTATTTTCAGGCACGTAGCCAGGATTTTTTCCAGCAAGGGCGGCACATATTTTTGGCCCCTTTCAGTGGATAAGCAAAAAAAAAAGTCAATAGGGGAGGATGCAGTTCGCTCGTGGGGTAGGATACTGGTGCGGATATTATGTTTAGTCTTAAAAGCAATTTCTTCAAATAAAATATTTTAATAAGTTTTCGAGAAATGTATAACGTAATATATTGTACAGAATACTGATATTATAATAGTAAAATACATACTCTGGGAAAATGACAAATTTTTAAACTCCTCTATTTTTCGAAATTACGTGGATAAACTTGTTTTTTTTGGCCTTTCCGATTTAATTTGATGTGTTTAACCTAACCTAACCAATTATCTCTTACTCGGGTTTTCTGCTATTTCTTAAACCGTGTTTTTTTTCTTTGATATTATCTCCTGCACTTTTTCTGCTCTCCACCATGTTTGCTTATTCTCTGGCATACTGCCCCTACTTTCGACAACGACTTCTTTAGCTACCCTCTTAATACACTCTGCTATCTTATTTTACATTTAGTTTATAATCCCTTCAACGTTCCACACTCCAGTCTCATTCAATTTTTTCGTAAATACTTTTTCATTCTCACCAGATAATTTCCGCCAACTAATCTTAGTTTCTTCATCTACATTTACATTACATTACACTATCACCGCCGGGATTACCTTGCAGTCTTTACACTGTTTTATAAACTTCTCATCCATATCAAATATTCGATTTGTGATTTGTTCTCTATACTATAGGTTATAATGCTCTCTTCCTGAAAAATTTATCCACAATCGCTAATTTGTACATTGACGTCAAATCAAGTACTCTCTCTTCATATTCGTTTCTTTCTCTAAATCTATTCCCTTCAATGGTTAGCAATGTTCAAGTTGTTATCTAGCATAATATCTTGTTTAGTTGATCATATACTTTGTAGAAATACCGTATTTCTAATACGTAATATAATATATTATCAATTTGATAGGTAATTTACATTGTAAGTGTAAATTACACATTGTTGATAATATTATTATTAAATAAATAAGTAAATATTTATAATAACTATTATAATTTTTGCAATGTTTAAAATCATATTGACAATATAATATTATTGATGACTAGTGTCTGTTGACAATAATATACCAACGTTTTAACTGCCATTCAGCCATTGTGCATGCGTTTGCTGTTAAACGTGTTTGCGTTTATCGTGTTTGCTGTCTACGTGTTTACGTTTATCGGTATTTGCCGTCTATGTTATTTGCTGCCTTAAGGTTTGATCTATAAACAGTTGTAATTATATCAAGAATTTAAAGGCAAGACAAAAATATGATTTGTTACATTTGTAAAGTTGGTGTTGGAGATGTACAAGTTTTGGTGGTTCATTATAAGATAAACCATTTGTTAAAACCAGATAGTGCCAATATTTTGGGATTTATGAGGAAATATTGAAATAATTATTAATTTAACCTGTATTTTTCAAAAATCGACATATTATATTCAAAGAACCTACATTCTGATAAAATGTTATTCCAAAAAATGGGTAGGTACACATGAAAAAATTAGATTACGACGTCAATTATTCTTCTGGTGTCGATAATTGCTCATAGAAAAATATAAAACAAATAAACATCATCGTAAAACTAAATAATATTTTTTACATCGCTCAGAATCTAAAATGTAGTCATTATATTCATTTTTATGGCATTGTTATTATTACTTGTTTCAGTCATTTTTCAGTGATATTATGTTTATACGTTTTTGAATTCAATATTTTTTGGTTCTGGGAGGGAGGTCCAATACCGCTGAATACCTACAGCGTTATATTCTATTCATTACATGCCATTTTTGTACCTACTACTAAAAATGTAACAAAAGATCAAAATGGGGAAAAAAAACCAAGTCGAGTATTAAATTATTGATTTATAAAACAGTTTAATGATTTTTATACATTCAGTTTCTGAAGTTGATCAATATGCGACACTAGGGAAAAAATCCAATTCAACCATTCATCATAATAGTTGGTACCGTAAAAACCATATAAACGATTTTTAATTTATACGCCTATATATGTATTATTATTATGGAGTATTATTATACTGTTGTATAAGTGCTGTACGAAATGCAATATTATTATATATCCGGAGCAACGGCAAAACGATCGTGCGTGCATTACCTATATCGGTATACATACGCAGACCAAAATATCATACTCAAAACGGGTTTTATAATATGCTACCTAAATTTTTTTTTTTCACCAATTTTCAATTACAATATCTTAGGCGTATATTTACACTTCATGTCATGAACTCCTGCAAAAGTAACGAGTGAACCGTCATTAGATATTAGGTACAATCGTACACTTTCTCTTTAAACGAACGAGTAAAAATAATGGCTGGTTCTATATTATTATCATATCATACGAACACGCATAACCAATATATCCAACAATACGCAACGTAAAATATTTTTCCTTTTGTGCGTACCGATAAAAAAAAAAAAAAAAAAATGAATATATATTTTTCCGCGCATATACATTTGTACGTTATATTGCGTATACTTACGTGTAAATATAAGACGTATATTCAAACATTGTACGAGACTACTCATTTGTACTTGAATTGATCGCGTGTTCCAATAAACCTATATAAATATAGGTATGTGTATAGAATAGGTATGTCGAGAGAAAAAAGTTTGGAGAATAAGACGCGAGGCTTTTGACACTGATCAAAATTCAACAGCGCCGCCCGTAAAATAAAATATGTAAACAACGACGGTATAAGCAGTACGACCATATAACCATAGAACAGTGCTTTGCCTAAAAATTCGACGAATTGTTTTAAAACTATTTGGGCTGTATAGGAAAGGTATAGTGTACTTAATCATATTATTAAATATTACCTATTTTAAAAAAAAAAAATTTTTTTTCCACCATGGTTGTTATCGACTATACTCTCCTCCCTGGGAACCGTCCCCAGGCATTACTTCGGTAGAGGGCTCATACTCATACTCATAGTGACGATCCAAAATAGGAGACGTAATTATTGAATAAAACATAAATAGACAATAAAGTGGCGGGCTCTATTATCCTTCAAGGTCACCGTTTCAGCATACAACGAAATTCAGCTTAACTATATGGTATCATGGAATTCTTATCACGTTCACTATCCATTTCTTATAACCCTCTCCTCCACTTGCTGTCTTTCCTCCATTTCTTTGGTGGCCATAATGCATTGGATCATGCTGATAAATTCGTTTTGATGAATTGTGGTCTGGTTGAGTAGCCTCATTCTCACACACCTTCATCTTCTGGATTCTGGAAGTAGATCCAAACGGGGCCCACATAGTAGATCTTCCGCGTCCTCCGCACGAGGTGCGTATCTATGATATCATACGCGTTATTTTTCGCCTGTTTTCGTGCCAACGTGGACAAATGAAAATTCTATGTTCGGCCGTGTCTCTGGGCTCTGGGCAGTAGACAAACTTTGGGTCCAGCCCTCTGTTCCTCCTGAAAAGGTGTTTCTGAAAACAACCGTGTCTTCCCAGGTAATAATTTCCAATGTATAATATTAATAAATATTGGTTTTTGATTTAAAATTAAATATTGAGTAATTATATAACTAATATTCAAATATAAATATTTAATGTAAAATCATTATTCAATATTTATAATTATTAAGAAACAAATATTTGAATTAAAATCAATAATTAATAAACATTTATTATTTAATATTATATAATATTGTAAGTTAAATATTATGTTAGTATTTATCACGGACTAAGATACTAGTATATCTTAGTCCATGGTATTTATATATTTAGTTTATACCAATAGTATATCTAATATATATTATATATTTGTAATTATATATTTATATATGAGTCCGAAATGAATTATTCGGCTTCGCAGTTCGTCCATTAACAGTTTTACAATTTAATTAATATTCTTTACGGCCAGTAGTTTGTGCTAGGCGTTGAATAATAATTGACCTCCCCTCCCTTTTTCTCCTTACTTGAATTTTAAGAAATCCTTTCTGTGTGTGTACCTATGTTATTAAAGGAATATTTTCTGAAAATGTCAACTTTCAATGAAAAATAGTTTGAGCTAGGCATTGAATAATAATTTACCTCCCCTCCCCTTTCCACCCTTAAAGATCGAATTAAAAAAAAAATCCTTTCTATAAATGTATCTATGTAAATAAAGGAATATTTTCTAAAAATGTCAACTTTCTATGAAATGTAGTTTGTACTAGACATTGAATAATAATTTATCTTCCCTCCCCTTTCCCCTTCCCCCTTAAAGGTTGAATTTCAATAAATCCTTTCTTAGCGGTAGTCGATGTCATTAAAGGAATATTCAGGAACGTTTCCCTACGTCGTTAATTCCATATTGGATCTTCTTCTCGTTTAGATCGATCAGATATTCTACGGACGCCTAACATGTTACTATCAAACCTGGAGTTTCAATTGAAAAATAATCCCGATAGGTAATGTTTAGGTTGTTTGATGGAGAATGTCCCAGGTTCAAGTCAGGCCGAATCAGAATTTGTTATACGAAATTTGTCTATTTTTTAACATTTATTTTCTAATGTTTATAAAAGATTTTTTTCTAATGTTTATAAAATATTTATTAATATTTAAATTTGGTTCATTTAATGAAAATCCAATGAATATAAAATCAAAATTAAATGAAAAATAAATATTTATAAAATATTGAATATTGGAATTTTAATGATTATTTTGAGTTCGGTCTATTCGATTAAATTGATTTCGGTTACATAATAAAACTATACTTTCTCAATAAAAATGGTTATGCTTTTAGTAAAAACTAATATAATTCTCAGTAATACATATTTTTTCCCTTAAAAATACATTCATACCAAGCGAAATTTAATAAATCAAGCAAACACATTTTTATATGAATACTTACAATATAGTATGTTATAATATATATAATATTTATATAGTTAGTATTAAAATTGAGGGTTTCGAGGAGGATATGAAATATAAGATTAAGTGTGGATGGATGAAGTGGAGAGAAGCGTAAGGTATTTTGTGTGACAAAAGAATCCCTATTTGGTTAAAAGGTAAATTTTATAAGGCAGTGGTGAGATCTGCAATGTTGTATGGAACAGAATGTTGAGCAGTAGATAAGACGATAGAACAGAGAATGAGTGTAGCAGAGATGAGAATGTTAAGGTGGATGAGTGGAGTAACTAGAGAGGATGCAGTAAGGAATGAATGAGTATATAAGAGGTAGATCCGATAGTTAACAAAATACGGGAGAATAGATTAAGATGCTTTAATTAATAAGTTTAAGGAATTAATGATAAAAAAAAGAAAAAATTGTTGTTTAAATCAGTTTTGAAATTGTTTATTGGACTATTCAATCAATTTATTATGGACATAAATAGGTTTTTGTGTAAAACTCGCTCGCCGCCTTAAACTACTTTTGGAAGTATCTCGTATCTTGTATGAACATAATATATCTTTGATACTTGTATCTTGTATCTCTACTACATAATATTAAATATTATATAAGATACACAATATGAATGTATCATGTATCAAACACAAATTTTATTTTTTAGTAGGTATCTTATCCAACTCTGTATATGTATATAAATTATAATATACATATATTAATTGCAGCGGAGCATCAGCTTGAAGTTATCGAGCTCACATCAAATAACCAACTCAAAGATTGTTTTAAGGAAACTGGACTACATAAAATATGTTACGCCATGTTGTCGGAAGAGACTTTTCTGTTGTGATATTATCAGTGATAACAGAGATTGCCAGATTACGACAGTCGTTCTTTTATATCATAACACACGTTTAGTGAAAAATGTGCTTTTTGTTGTATTAAAATTAGTAAAATATGTGTATTTTATATCCTTTTCTAATAACGTTCCCAACAAACATTATGTGAATAACATAACAAAACATGGCGCAGTCGCGAATTCTTTGTAATTTACGCGATTAGAATGGATAAAATATTTACAAATTTAAGTGTCAACTGAGATGTTGCACATGATCGCTGATTATGAAATTTAATAAACCAGTGTTTAAAATTGACGGGCAAAGTTGTTGAAAATTATAAATTATTTAAGGAAGAAGTCCTAGTATTCTTCGAAGCTACAGAAACAACGTCAAAAACATAAAAAAGAAGTAGTGAAGTTTAAGGAAAAAGAGGACCAAAAAGTGATAAATAATGAGACTAATAAAACCAAAAAAGGTAGAATAATTAAAAATCCTATGAGATTAGGAATGGATGACTAAAAGTGCAAATGTTAGGTAAAATTAATAAGTAAATAAATTTTTAATGATATTGTTTAACTTGCATGTTATATTTTAATGAAATTGTTTGATTAAAATTGTAAAATCTTATTTGATACTATTATTCTAGTTATGTAGATAATTATAAGGGGAGATGTCGTTCCTTTATATCATAACACACGTATTGTGAAAAATGTGTTTTTTGTTATATTAAAATTAATAAAATATTTGTATTTTATATCCTTTTCTAATAACGTTCCCAACAAACATTATGTGAAGAACATAACAAAACATTTTCCAAATCTCAAAATATGTGCACGTGAAATAATATCAAAATTTAGATCTATTTACCTATGTGAGCAGACTTTTTCAAAAATGAAATACGTAAAATCTAAGTATAGAACCAACTTAAGTGACGAACATTTACAAGTAACGCTACTGATTGGTATTATGAAGTTTGATGCAAACTACCAAGAAATTTTAAAAGATAAGCAATTCCAAACTTCTCATTAAGTGAAATATCACAATAAAACGATTTCTTTGTAAAACTTTAGATAAATAAAATAATAAAATATTAATGAAATAATTCTTGTTTCTCTTCAATTGTATTACCTATCTATCCCTTTAAATAATTTTGGCCCACGATCCCGAAGCGTATCTCAGATTCAGTCTGCCATAAAAAAAAAGAAGGTTGGAATAGTGGCGGATCCAGAGCTACATTTTTTTTTAGGAAAGGGGGCAAAAGCCTGAAATTTTGTAACATTTCAAGATTATTCCATGTTATATTACATAATAAATCATATAAAATATAAGTATAGTAAAATAAAAAATAGGTTTGGAGGGAAGCCACCTTTGCCCCCATCTCTGGATCCACCACTGGGTTGGAGACCCTTGGATATAGAGAGTAATTCCAATTTAGAGATGACTATACAGTTGGGTATCCAATTTATAATTTTTGGTGAAAATATTCAATGGTAGAAATATCAAATATTCAAATGGGAATTAAATCTTTTTATTTTTATTTTTGGCATATTCACAATTTACATCAATTTCCACGTCAAATAAAGTAGTTGATGTATAACTTTCGTCAGTATGATTCATGATATAACAGCTTCTTAAACCGTCACTATTTTCGAAAACACGAGAGGGTTCTGAGTGTCAAATAAAATATTATCTTATCTTACTAGTCCTCGTCAGAATTAATGACAAGATAAAATGACAGCATGCGGTATATTTCTATTCCTGACTACTTTGATTTATTATGATTTTTGAACTACTTTAGTTTTGTCACCATGACTGTACAATGTAAATATTATACACGTATAGCAATAAAGATCATAGTATAGAGTACCTATAGACAGTATAGTATTTATATCAGAGCTATTATCCATATCGTTATTGAGATATCTGATTAAATATAAAATTAGAAATTATAGCGGCATCATAGTTCGCATTGACTCTCCAAAACGATATCCATAGAAGATTTAAAATTTTTTTCATACTTCCCGCGGTTTTTTATATTTCGTTAAATCCATAGATATGTAATAATACTAGATAGCCGTCTTCTTATTATCAGTGAAGCCGACGCCATATGCAATGTAGGCACAATCGGTAAACAAACGTTATCAAACTACGATTGTGATACAAGTATATAACAA
>JAIPRL010003836.1:32132-43230 GCA_025469235.1 Pemphigus obesinymphae | reverse complement strand
TTGAGTATAGAAAAATATAATGATATTATATATTATTATTATACACACCCACACACACACACACATGTAATAGGATAATCTTACCCCCGGAAAATCTTACCGGGGGTATGATTATCCTAGGAAAATCTTACCGGGGGGGTACGATTTTCCTAGGAATATCTTACCGTGGTAGGGTATGATTTTCCCAGGATAATCCTACCCCCCGGTAAGATTATCCGGGGGTAAGATTTTACTGGGACACCGGAATGACAATCAACTTTTAATAACGGATATGTAAGGGATAAGAAGAATAGGAATAAAGTTTTTTTATAACAAACATTTAGAATTATTAAATTACAAAATGTACTAGTACCTATAGATACATGTAATATCGACTCAGAAAATGACAAGTTTACATTAAAAGAATCACTTAGTATTTCCATGAATATATAATTTTATAATGCATTATCTGTAATATTGTTTTTAATATAATTTATAAATAAATGAATCCTTTGATATAATAAGTATTAAGAAAGGTAATATATAAAATAAACAAGCAAAAAAATAAAAACAACCTTTATTAAGATTTAAGATAAAAGTTAAAATACAATTCTCATTTCCTATGAGATCATACTTATAAAATACCTATATAAAAAAACGTTTGTAATTAATAATAGTAAATACTCGTACATAAAATTAACTATAAGATCTTCTATAAACTGGATCTTGTCTCACTGACTTTGGGCATTGCTATTTTTTGAGATTTATTGTCTTCTGTTGATCTATGTTTAAGTAGTCAACTTTTAACGTACTTAATCAGTCGGTTTCCATATTGGAATTGGTGGCCCGTTAATATTATAACATTAGGCTAGACATATTAATAATAATCAACAAGTTCCATTATTTCATATGTTATACATCTTTAGGCAGTGGTTAAAGTGGAATTTTTTTGCGGGGGGGGGGGACTATAGCTAATGCAAAAAAAAAGGCGTCCCCTGAACCAATACCTTAATATTTTTTAAAATATTTATATAAATGTAACTTTTAAACCATGTTATTATTGACCTAATTTGTAAAAATTTATCACGGACGTATATACGTATATACCTATTATTATGTATAATGTACATACTCCGTGGTTATAACTTTAAAATAGGCATATTAATTACCTATATTCCGGCCAAGGAAAGAATGTCTGGAGAACGAAGAAAAATCCAAATAGTTTTTTCTATAATATAGATCTTGCATACAATTATTGTAACTAAATACCATTTTTTAAACTTTTTTCATTTAATTTTTGAATATTATGTACAAAAGAATAAATTCAGTCTCAACTTTTAATTAAACATTTAGAAATATAAAAGGACTATATACTAAAGGGGACGCCAAACTTAAGCTAAGCAAAGAAGGGGGACGCCGTCCCCCTCCGTCCCCCCTCACTTTTACTACTGTCTTTAGGTAATCAATTATTTCTGAACTTCAATGGTTTTTTTGATATCTTATATCAAAAATAATTAATATTATGATACCTACATGATATATTACCTATGTAGTAGGTATTTAAGTACATACTCAATTAGTTATTATAATGTGTGGAGAATTGTATAAAAATATAAGTATATGTGTAGGTATACATTGTATAGTACCTACTGTTCATTTGTACGTATAAATTAAAAATTCAGTATGTGTACGGTGTAGATTACTAAACACGGTCAACAAGCATTGAAAATTTTGGAAAATGGATATAGGTACCTACATAATGATTATAGTAATTTTGAATTAATCTTCTCGGATACATGCAATTCATCATATTTTAGTGGGTTCCTACATTATAAATATATTATATTTTCGATATTTTATCTTAAGGGATACTCAATTTACTGTTGATATTTCGATACTATTACAAGTGTACAGGGTTGACCATCGTGTTTCCCGTATAGTTAGCTACACGGGAAAACCATAAGCGGCGCACAGGGGTGTCGATGGTATCATGTGCACTACAGGATTTTTTGAGAAAAACTCGAAGTATACACTTTGGATCTCGGCATATAGGTTAGTGGGTTTTCTATAATAAATAAAGTGTATACAATTTAACAATTGTATTATAAAAATCAAATTACAATTTACAATATACCTAGGTATATAATTTGTACACATTTTATTATTCATTATTGAAAACCCACCGAATTTTATATATATATCTATATATAACAACTATAAATAACAATTTTATTCCGCTAGACTATTTAAAAATCGATTATAATATATTCTGATATTCACCACTTGAGATTAATATCTGCCTATTGTCGGAGGAGAGCCTATAATAAGACTATATAAGTATAGATGTATATTTATATAGGTAGTGTATATAGTTCAATAATTATTCGGTTAATGTTAATATATTATCAAGGGACTCGCCTGTAAAAATGACTTCTTTGCAGTACATGGCAGCTATAATACCAGTCAATCCGACACCAGAACCGAGTTCCAATACAATTTGATCATTGGTAAAAATATCTCTGCAGTTTTCCACTATGAAGTCACCCATCAACAATGCACTTCGCCACACTTGCATACCGACCATATCCAACGAAGTTCGATTTTTCTGTTCTAATATATTATTATTATGTTATAATATATTATCGAAGGGTTGAACTTTAATTGATTTTTATAACGTTGAAAATAATATATAAATGTATATATATCAGCCCCTAAAATTGAGTGTAGTATGACGCACTTTGGATAGTTCGAAAAGTTGAATGTGTAGTACGAAATTAGTAAGTGTGTTAATTAAATTAGCTAATTCTCTATTTCTGCATATTATAATGTTGATGAGAAAGGTAAGAGTCATCCAAAACAAAAAAATAGATAAAATGTGTACTTACGGAAATTATAATATTTTAGGGTCTGATGTATATATATAGTATAATATGTACATAATAATACGAGTACCTATATATTATATATGAATGCACTCGTACCTATACTATAGTTATTATAATTTTACCTATTATGACACCCTTGGCGAACGGACTTCTGTGCACCACCAAATCTCCATCTTTGTCTATGGAAAATTGTTCCGGATGACAAGGTTTCGGTTCGCATTTAAATTTAAATGTGCTCCTGACATCTGTATAAAAATAAATAAAGATTATCATTGTTATTTGTTGTATATAAAACATATAGATGTAGATAATGTATCATTGTAGTATACTAGTATCTCATATTTCCATATCCCTGTAAAATATTTTCAGTGTCGGGTAGTAACGTAACGGAAGTAATTCGTTATTGTAACGTATAGTTACTATAATTCGAGTAACGTTGTGGTAACTTTGTCATTTAATTTTTATAGTAACGTAAGATTACATATAAATAAAAATTAAATAAATTCGTTTAAAACTGACGATGGCACGTACATATGGGTATAATATGAAAAGCAAATATTTTAACGATTCTATGATTTTATAATAGGTACCTAGGCATGATATTATGTTTCATGATATTCGATTGACGATTATACAATCAGAAAAACTCAAGACAGTTTTGACATTTCATATTATTATTTTCATTTTTCCATATTTTAAAATGTTGAAACACCATCGTCATTGTATAATTAGTTACTTTTGAGTTAAAAATGTATGTAACGCTATTACTTTTTCTGTTACTCATTTTAGATTCTGAGTGAACTGTGAAGGTAGGAATTATCAGTTTTAATATCATGTGTGTGTTTTTTTTATATCTATGTAAATTTTTTTGGGTGAAGCAGGAGTCGAGTTTTGGAGTGAATAGATTTTTTGATAGCATATTTGTTCTAGTTGGTATCATTTACTTTAAAGTAATTTTTTGATTTTCCTAGTAGTTTTCTACCTTTTATAGAACCAAAATATTTGATAAATGTAAGGTAAGTAGTAAAATAACAAATACAATTGTCATGGTTACTTGTTTTTTTTAAATAATATTATAGTTATTAAATTTTGCTCAGAATCGTCTTTCGAATCCAATGATTAATTATGTATGCCTTGGAATTTAAAATAATAATGATATACACTATCCTGTCCGAGGATGAAAGGGACAATGGTCCAACTTCCACCATATCTGTATCTGGGTGATTAATTTTTTTCTTGCAGGTTTGAGGAATATGATTGAAATGATTTTTAACGGGATACATTTAAATGCAGAGAAACGTAAATGATAAATGCAAATATTTGTATTATCGCGTATACAGATTATTACAGATTAGGTTATACTGCAGTTTATAGTTGTGTGTATAATGTACCTACTGCTGTACGAGTAGTTTTTGTTTTATGTTACTATATTGTCTATACAGTATATTTTATAATAATAATTATTTTTTAAATAATTAGGAAGGTGTGCTTGCAGTAGTCACATATATTGCTCATACAATAATGTTATGTCTAACTGTCCTCTAATGTGAATTGGTATCATAATAATAATAGGTAGGTACATGAAATATAGGTACTGTAATTATTGTATAATTATATATGTAATAGTTGTATCGTACGAGTACATTCTTTAATACTTTCAATGTTAAATTCATATCCCTACCTATGCACAATTAGATACATCAATATAATATAGATACCTAACCTAATGTTTATACCTATATGAGTAGGTATCTACTATATTATGGTCTATACGTATAACGTATACCAATACCTATAGTATATCTGCCTATATGTATATAGAATATAATATGATATGTACTCGTATAATATATGATCAGGACCGTCTCCCTCTCAGGATATAAGTTTGTCAAAATTAAATGTGCAATCGGCAATTAGAGCGGGACCATTTTCCTCAAAAAATAAGATTCCATTTCCCTAAAAAAAATTCCCTTTTCCTCCTAAAATGATATTTATTCTACATTAAAATAAAATAATAGCCCATACAATACACTATGTATACTAATTAGTTTTTACATCGAGACTGTTAAAAAAATATAATTCGTTTTAATATTATATTAGAAATTTAATATATTTATTATTTATCAATATTTAATTTTTAATTAAATATACTAGATTTAAGACGAATTATTTTGGAAAAATAAAAATATGACAATAATAAGTAGGTATTAAATAATTGGTACCTATGTTTTTTTTTTGTTTTTATTTCTCATTAGATAATAATAATAATTATATTTAATATAAATAAATACCTAATAAATTAAATATAAATATACCTATCAGTGTTTCCGAAAATTTGGGAGGAAATAGACAATCGAGAAGCGTATATATAGTCAGTGGAGGAAACTTGAAAATGGAATAGACCTTTTTTTGGAGGACAATAATGGAAGAGGTGGAAAATTGACAGTGAAAGAATATGGAATCTGATTTTTGGAGGAAAATAGATACGGTCAAATTTTTAAGGTCTAGGGTTCAATCGGAAAATTAGAGAAAAAATTGGTGACCTTTTTTTAGGCTTTGAGTGGAGTGAAAAATCTTGATTTTACAATGTAGTTTATTTATATTTTTCTATGAGTCACTTTCCGAGTAGAAAGAGCAGAGTAAGAGTTTTTGGGTAATGAGGATTTTCAATAGTAAATTTGTTTTAAATGGTACTTTTAAGAGATCATTTTTTGTTTTACGCAATTTTTTTCTTGACCATAAAGAAAAACTACTTTTTATATGGTATATGCAGTATGAAGTACTTTATAAGTGTAGAGGAAATAACAAAATAATAAATTATATTGTTATGGCAACAATTTTTTTTTAAATTTACTATTTTAAAGATTGAAGATAATGTTTAAAAAAAAAATATTAAGTATTCGGCTGAAATATTTTATTAATAAAAAGTTATACTCAAAATCATTTTTGCTTTCAAAACTTTCAAAATTAAAATAATAATAATACACTATCCTTTTCAAGAACCATATTAATTTATTAATTTTTTTTTTTTTGAGGGGGGGATTGATATCCTTATACAAATATTTCTTCGGGACAGCCCAGCTGTATATGACATTTTCAGAGATTGATAACGTTATAGAAATAAAGTTTAAAAATGTTATTTAGTGTTATGTTCTAGCTAGAAATAACGTAACAAAATAAAATATTGTATAAAATAATATACCAAAAATTAGGTGTTAATGTATATTTATGTTTATTTAGGTTTTGTATAGATAATTTTTATGAAATTTAAAAATTAATAAAAATCCATCAGTTTAAAAACGTTTGATTATATATTTAGAGTACCTACTATAAATATAGTCTTGTATCAATATCATTTTTAATTGTCGTGTAATCACGATATTTGTTAAAAAAATATGTTTACACATTTTTCATTTTAGCAACTTGAGAATATTATAGAAAGATGAAATAAAAAATAAATTTATTATAAAGAACAATATTTTCTAGTGACTGATGAAGCAGATTTTTGATATATGCATTTTTACTCGTTTAATGAGTTGTTCGAAAAATCAAAAAATTTACATTTTAATAGCTAAAAAAATATGTATAAATGAAAATATCAAAAATCGGGTCCATCAGTCGCTAGATGATGTTATTAGCTATAATAACATATTTGTAAGTTGATAAAAATGAAAAATGCTAAAGCAAGTTTTTAATTGAAAATTGTCAGTGTGGCGATTTCTTAAGACTGAATTTGATTTTTTTTTTCATATAATTTTATACTTATAATGTTATATATTATGAATGCTAGAGTATATAGTATCTACCAATAGATCTAAATAGTTATTTGAAACTTAAGATAGAATTTGTTGTTTTGTACATAATATAAAAAATTAAATAAAACAAGTTAATAAATGGTATTTAATTATAATTTGTTTGCAAGATCTATATTATAAAAAAAAACTATTTTGGTAAAAACCACAAATGTATTATGTGTAATAGTTAGTTACGTATTATTTTTAATGACAATTTGATTATTTTTTTACTGTTCTCATTTCAGAGATTTTTAGTGTCTGAAAAATTTCAAAGCAAAATTGAATAAGGTTTGACGGTCTGGCATTCATTTTGGCACTTAATATGCACCAAAATTATTATTATTACTGTGGCGATGCTTATATACACGAGTAAAAATAATTTTGTGTCATTCTTATGATTTAATTAATATTATAAATGAGAAAAACTATCTGCGTTTGTATTCTATATATATATAGGATATCCCTATATAATAAAATGTTCCAATTTTTTCAGAAAGCAGGGATTATATGCAGAAACCAAATTACCCCACCATTTTCATTTCATTTTTTTGTTAAATATAGTACTTTATGCGATATCTACCTATATATTATACAGTTTTAATTTTCGAGTGATTCTCATTTCACACAATACCGTACTTATAATTTATATACATACATATATAAGTATTACACTTTATAGTTTATACCTATATACTTTTCAAATTTCGTACCATAATAAATGTTTTAATTTTTCCCCTTTTAATTAATTTTAATAAAAAATCAATTTTGATGATATAACACTTATATTATATTGTACCTATAATATAGTTTATGAAATTACTAAATGTTTTCACGATTTTTATATTTTGACGAAATAAGTATGACAAAATCTCAACATTATTTTATTTACATTAATATCATATACCTACGTGATACTATAATATACTATAGTATACCTGTAGTCGGTACCTAGGTACATATTAAATGCATAATAAAAAGAAAAATTTTAACTCATAAAATGTACGTGTAGCAACACATTTTTAACTAGGCTATTGTGTTCATTTATTACGTTAAAAAAGTTTTTTTTTAAAAAAATGTGTTTAATTTTTGTATAAACTACAGCAAATACATAAATTACATAAATAAGTACACATAAATTGAATTCAATTGTATTTTTCGTATTAGATATCCACTATATTTTTGCAATGTAATATAATAATTAATGATTAAATAATTCGGTTTAAAATATTTTACAAGAATATAGGAAAAACTATTATATTACAAAATATTTTAAATTTATATACTTTCTATATGACCATAACACGTAAACATTATATTTTACTAACGTATATTTACGGTTTTACAGTTATTATTTATTATTTTTCGTTTAAATTAAAATTTTTTTTATGGAAAAAAATCTCTTAGAAAAAATAATTGTTTAAAATATATTTTATATATTTAAAAAAAGATACAGACATATAAATGTACCTACCTATACGCTTTAAAAATGACTCTCAAATCATGACATAAAAGTATTTTAATGAGTACCTGCCTATAATGAATCTGCATCTATATTCGTGGGATGACATGCGTCTATAATTTATAATATACGTATAAAAAATTATACTTGTATACCTATATATATATACCTATTGTATATATTTGTATCTCGGAAATTGAAAAATGACATGCAGTCTTATAACTCAGGTGAAAATCGGTATTTTTGAAAAGAATGATTGAATGAAGCTTCATAATTTTCAAAACTAAAAGATATTTTTCAGTTTTTTTTCGGAGTTAAATGAAAAATTTTTAAAAAATTTTTTTTTGTTTTCGGTTAGGTTTGGTATGGTTTTTAAAAGTTTTTGCTTTCTCTAGATATACATCTCAATATTCTATTCCAGTTTCTTAAATGTTTCGTTAATTTTTTTCCTTAAAACTGAATTAAGAATTTATAGACTTTAAACATAGATACTTATATTATACAAGGCGATAAAAAAGTAAATTAATTTGTATACATAGATTATATATAGGTATTGTACACATTATGTCATTATATCATATATAATCTTACACTGTATTAGGTAGTATATCGTAATCGAAGTTGTTAGTATTACTGTAACGTAGTTACTTTATGGTAACTTAAATTTCTTTTTAGTAACGGAAGAGTAACTACGTTAGTAATTTATAAATAACTTTGTAAAGTAACGCGTTAAATTTTATAAATAAAATAAAATTCATTGTAATAAATTCGTCTAAAACTGAAGATATATATAAAAAAAACAGATATTTTAACAATTTATGCTATTTTAACTTTTAATTTTCCCTAAAATATGTGGCGGATATTATAAAATATTATTACATAGTTTGAATCCAGGATATTGCAAAAAAAAAAAAAAATGCAATTGAAAATAAATTTTTCACGTATTCTAAAAAATGATTGACTGTGTGTACTATGTAATGATCAATGTTGTATGTTTAATTGGGTGGGGGCTATATCTTAGAATATAATTACTCGAAAGGCGATATACAATACAGATTATAGATAAGTTTCAGGAGGATTAGCCCAAAATTAGCCATCAATCTATTTGCGCTTATATAAAAGTGTAAAACATTAAATTTCCAGTAGATATCTACAATATTAAAGTATACCTATATCAATGAAAATTTACGAAGTGGACATTGTATTAACTATAATTTAAATATACTAAAGGTACTTTAAGTATATTAAATTAATTTATTTATACAGGTGTACAAAGGGTGGATCATTCGTGAATATAGCTAGTATACTGCATGCAATTTTCTATATTTACTCGGTTACGAAAAAATGTTGCAGGTATTCGTATAAATCATATTCGAAATATGTCATATTACTCAGCTATTAAAATTATCAATATACCAATATACGTATGTAGGTATATTGCACGTCTAGGTATATATAATATTTTATTTCAATAACTATACGTATAGATTTTATACGTATTATAGATTATATTTTATACTACCTATATGTATAGCTTGTAGATACAAATTATAATATAGATTTGTTGTTAATCGAAGTTGTTTACAATTTTCATACGTTGATAATATTATACTTTTAAATTTTCAATAACGACTTACTTTTAATGTCAGAGGATGTATCGTTAAGTTCACGTTCTTCATTCATTTCTTGAAATAATTCCGATTGTACAACGTTTTCCCTTGTAGTTTTTTTCATGTTTTATATTATAATAAATTCTGAAAAATTTAACACAATATAAATTAAATTAATTATTTGTATAAATACTTAAATATATAAATTTAAAAAAAAACTCAATATGTACAATTTACTTTATACTTAAACATATTGTCATATACATTTAAATAAGCAAATAAGAATAGTCAGGATTCTATTAAATGAATGCCAACAGATAAAAAAAACATTCAGGGTTTATAATATGATTATATAGCCAACAAACTCAGCCAAGTTTATTATACTATATAATATATACATATTATGCATTTGTTTTATTGTCATTTATATAATATATATATATTTAATTGATATTGTTAATTTTAAATATAAAAGGTATGCATAATTTTTCACATATTCATAAATGTTCAATTTCGCTTATTTGTCTATTATATTATTTAAATAATTTATAATGCATAAAGATTAAAATTACAAATAGCTTGGCAGTATCATACGCTGGCTTTTTTAAATGAGGGACGTGCAAAAGGATTAAACAAAGTCAATAAAAAAAATTATAATTTTTGCAGGGACATAATAGTTGCCTTCCGCGGGATTTAATAGATTTCAATACGAATTGCCTCCCGACCATTATTATACAAGTCGCCTCCTGGATAAATTTTAAATTTTATCGTAGACTCAAATGGTAATAATAATACTAGATAGTTGTCTCCCAATTAGTAGGTAGCAAATTACATAAGATATGTGGTTCTAAAATCTAGGTAGGTAGTCAAAAACTTATAAAAGAAGTAAGCTGAATACAAAAATTATAGGTAAATTACGGTGTTCTTATAATAAGTATATGCATGAAAAACACGAACGACCAAAAATAGGTGTACTATTATAAATTATTTGAGATTTGTAAATTAAAAATCGTGATTTTTATATGTCTGTTAAAATTATTTAATAATGTTATGTAGTTATTTTTATGTATATGCTACAGAGGTTCTTGTGTATATTTTTGATGTGCGCTGGATTTGTTCATTGTTTAGTTGATTTTCGTCGCGTGTTCGTCTTATTTTTATTTTCAAATGTATTTTTTGGTAATTTTTTTAAAATTAATTCACAATCAGTGGCGTCATTTCGGTTTTTGCTAGACTAGGGCAAAGACTTACTAATATGCCGACATAAAAAAAATTTCCCGAATAGTGCTCAGTAGTATAAATTGTGTTGTTCTGAACTTGGGAAAAGTCACAAATATTAAATATTATGTAAAAGTTAATAGGTTCTGATTT
>JAIPRL010003836.1:13902-32032 GCA_025469235.1 Pemphigus obesinymphae | reverse complement strand
TTGGACAGTTAAAATTTTTAAATTTGCCGACTTGAGATTGAGTTAAAGTTTAGACTGGGGCAAATGTATGAGTTGCCACCCCCCAAATGACGCCACTGTTCACAATGTTAAATTTAGTTGGTGAAAATGACAAAATTATATTTAACGAAATTAAGTTAAACTTTAATAATCACAAACTATTAAGAAAAGTTTGAAGAATTTCTTAACAGATAACAAATAAACATTATGAGTATAGGTACCTACTTTAAAATGAAAAGTTACCTACACGACTGCACCTGAAGTCTGAAATTTTTTTGTATAATTCTAAAAAACCCTTAAAATAATATTATTACATATGCAATAGTTAGGTACATTATTTCAAAGTTTTTGAACCACTAATTATTTTATCGAAGGTAACTCGTGTAAACATTTTTGGGAGGCAACTCATAAATAATTTTAAACTACCTTATCATTTTTTTTTATTGACTTTTTTATTTATGACAAGGATTGGAGGCAGGTAATATGTTCCAATTTTTTTAATTTCTCGATTGCAACTACTCGTAATCTAACATTATAATAAATATACATAACACAAAAAATTTAGGGTGGTTATTAGCATTTAATATCAGCCCTCGTATTTCACAAGTAGATAAATAATACAAATTCAATATAAATCTATATGTATAAACGTATAAATATGTATAGATATGCTATTTTTTCACAATCTTATATTTTATTTTCGAATATTTTAAGTGCGCTGTAGCTTATGTTTATAAGATTAAAGTCATAAAATTTGATTTTTTCGAAGAGACAAAGAAATTGTTTTTCAAATGTATAGGATTGTTATAATTATTTATATGATGTCTTTATATCAGTCCGTCTTCTTGATACGTTGACTACATACTACTCACGTCCCGAAAAGGGATAGGTACATTAAGCAGTTAGTAAATTTAATCGGTAATTTTCGCCTAGCTAGCGGGACGCAAGTTGGCTATATAGCATTATTATCGATGTTATCGTGTAACTAAAATCGATATTCGATTTCTATCAATAGGTAATAAACTGAACTGCTGCAGGCTAAATCGGTCGATGAACAATGATATATCAGAGATGGGAAACTCAAAGTAACTATAGAGGGCCAATTTTCGAGACTTAAAATGATTGCGGGTCAGATGTAAAGTTGATTTTCATTATTATGTGAAACAAAATCTTTAATACATTTTATGCCTATGATAAGAACTAATATCTAAGTTTAATATATGTTTTATTATTGATAATTTCTCCAAAATACAATTTATCTAACTATTTTTACTATATTTGAAGTAAATTGTAGTAAATTTTTCGAAGATAAAAATGTCGAAAGACAGTCCCGGCCGGACAAAAAAGGACGACGGGCCAGATGTGGCCCGCGGGCCGCCAGTTGCCCATCCTTGCTATATATTAACATTGCGTATACGCAACATTAATTTTAATAATTTTTTGTCACAGGATTAAAAATTGTTTTTAGGCAATTATTGTAACAATTAATTTGTATTACTTATATTAGCCCTCTTAAAGCCATCAAATATTAAATAAATATAATCATTGATGTTTCGGGTTTTTATTCATACAATTATAGTATTATTATTATATACGTCATAGAAGTATAAGAGCTCCAAGTAACAATTTATAGATTTTTTGGCGCTATTTCCGTTTTTATATATTACGGATTTGGTTAAATAACTGATCATTATATGGTGCGTGGAACGGTCGTAATACGTTCATACGTTGATTTTGAATACAATATAATTAACACGAGATAAATCGTGCATTGTTGGATTAAAAATTGGTGCAATAACCGTTCAAATTTAGGAAAATAACTGGGGAAAAACGCAAAAAAAATGGCAAGCAGAAAATGGATTCAGAAGATCCAGAAAATGGATTCGAACCCGTATTAGCTAACCTATCCTAATACCTATAGTCACCTAATCCTCCGCCTTAACCATTGGGACTCATCCCTACTTATGGATTACAGTGTTTTTAAGGATATTTAACTATGGTATAAATATAAATATATAAAAATCAGTATTATATTAAATCCGTATGTTATAGTTGAATATTCTTAAACATTATAAAATAGTGTTCCATATTCAAATTACATGATATTTCAATTAAGATTTCTAATTTAATTAAATATTAATTAATATTAATATACTATAATTTAATATTGCAATATTTTTATTATCTAAATCAATATTAGAATATTAAAAATAATGCTATAAAAATATACTAACAAATATCTATCATTATTTCTACAGTTATTTTAAGGATTAATAACTATATTTATCTATATTGGCTATTTAAATTTTCGGTACATATAATAATAGTATCTGGTATATTCTCCAACAGCACCAGAAGTCCCAAAGGCATACGGATTCTCTCAGTACCTTCTCGAATGAAAGTAGATGTGAAGTACAAGGTTTCAACATGAAAAAAATATATGGTTCGAATAACTCTATTTAAAGTTAAATCAACTATAATTTAAAGCTGTATATGTAACCACTAATGTTTTAATTACAACTAAATGATTATAGTTAGGTGTAAAAATGTTGTGCACGCTCGACTGGGAATCGGACTAAGATCACTTACGTGACACATGTTACACTGACAATTTTATAGCAAAACCTATATTATATAAGACAATATTATAAAATCGACAAATTTTAAATTTTCATAACTTAGAAAATAAGTTCCATTTCAAAATTTTTTTATTTCGCAAAATAAATTTAACAGTAATTACTAACAAAAATTATATAGCTGAAAAAAAAAATGTATATATATATTATTAATATGATAAAATAATCATACAAATCGATTGTACCTTCCTATTATGATGTTTTCGACAAAAAATTTGATGTTCTACAACAACCTTATGAAAAAATTTACATAAATTTTGAATAGGTACAAAGAGGACATTTTTGCACGGTAAATTATTGAACCTTTGAACGATCCGTGCACGATTTAGTCGAATAGACCGACCAAGCACCAATATAATTTTTCGCTTGGTGATTTTATTGAACCATAAAACGGTCTGTGCACTGTTCAGTTAAATGAACCGATCGGGAACCAAAACATTTTTCGGGTGGTTATTTATTAAACCTATGAACGTTTCACGTACGGTTTCGTCAAATGGACCTATCGGAAACCATACAAAGTTTAAATATGGTTTAAAAATGGTATTTGCACTTTGTATGCACCTCTCGGTCGAGTGAACCGAGTTTTTATATTTAGTATTTTGAATTTTTAAATAAATTATAAAAATACAGTTTTTATATTTAAATTCAAACTGCATAAAATTGATTATGTTCAGATGTTGTATACGATATGTTCTTATCATTTTTGTTTAATAATTTATGCTGCAATAGAAAAAATATCATATCTGGGGGAAGAAGGGGTGAGTATTATCTCTATATAGACTTCGGGGAGATTTGTGACCTAATGGGCATAATACCCTTGTTTATTATAGTTTATAGTACATAGGTAACTATTTCATTATGACCTTCCAACTATAGCGGTAGGTAACCACTTTGGTAGGTATTCAAAGTCATCGATTTTAGGATTATATATCGGGACGCAAGTATCGACTACGATCGGTTTCTAACCTTTTTCTTTATCCGGATGCAATTAATCTATTATTTATAATCTATTAAATATTATCTCGGACCAGAGTAGTATGCACCGGATACTTTGATCATTGCTATTAGTAGATATATATTGTTACGAGGAATACTATTGATTTGACAGTCATTTATCCTTATATTTTGTTATTTACAGTTACTAGGAAGGTATTTAGGAATCTAGCCTTCTTGAATATGCGTTTTCCCTAACGTTTGTTTATCTGTCTTTACAATTCGTTGCTGTGGTTATCAATATACTTAATTATTTTTGTATTCGTTTTATTAGTTTTAGGTTAAACAAATTGTTTATGGAATATTATAGTTTATTGTTTAAAATACATTTAGAAACCGTGAACAATGTTGTTTATATTTTATAAACATTCTCATGAAAAAGTACTTTTTTGAACTTTTGCATTCTTAAACTGGATTTGGTTAATACGTAATATGCATTTAGCCATTAGCTATATTATATTAATATAGGTAGAATGTAGGACTACATACAAGTTTTGGAGCCTTTCTACAGTTTTTATCAAAATATATTATAAACCCTATAACGTATAAAATAAGCAAAAAAAAATAGGACATAAAAAGAATATTCTTTAGAATATTCGTTGTTAAGAAATTTCGAAATTTCGAAAAATCTGAAATACGTTTAATATTAAATGTTTGAGAGTGCAAATATAATGGTTTGTGGGTCTTGATATTACATTTATATTATATACAGTCTATATCTACAACAGTAAATTTTGCTATAGTTATATTATAATATGTTAAGTTTACTGTAAAATAAATACGAATTAAAATGTTTGTAGAACCACTAATTTGATATACGTATTTCATATATTTCATATATATTTTTTATTTTAGCTGTTATCCAAGTTATCTGTTTATTTTGACTAAACGTTGAAAATTACTTCCAAATATTTGTCGTTATACCAAGTTCTATGAACGTTTCAACACAACAAAACTATACATCTGAAAATTGTTTATAAGTATATTGTTTGTAATTTCAAACAAATATAGAATAGTACAAATGTACAATGTATTACACTATTCAATATTTTAGTATTATTGTATATAAAAAGTCCATAGCTCGTCCAAGGGCACTTACAGGTTAAATTTTTGAGAAGGGACAAACTTTTTTGTTCTAATCCAATATTTTATACTTACTAGTTACTAGGTACTAACAAAAAGTAATGTCCATTATAAATAATAATTATTATCCAAGGGAACATGTTTCTTCTCATCTCCTAATGGATTAACTTCATCAGTGCAGTTTATAGAATATGTTTGTGTGATAGAAGTGTGTTAAAATACCCCATTTTATTAAGGTTTTTTTTTTATCTCTGGCAATATCGATGGACGAATCTACTCCCCCCAACTTTTGTCTATAAGTATATTCTTACTCTATGGGTTACCACACAAATCATGATCTCCACATCATACTTTTAAATTAGGTCTCAAATATTTCCCTATTTGCACAAAATACCGTCTATATTCATGTGGTGTTATCCATTTACTCATCATCTATCTTTCTATCGTTTTTAAATAATATATAATTGACTCCGATTTAAAAATTACAGCTACTTTGTCTCAATTTATTCTCCGATCATCTAATGAAAATCACATTTCTTCCATCTACTCGTATAAAATATTTCCATCATTGGTTATAAATTGATCAATTAATCAATTGACAAGGTTATATTATGGTTTAAAACGTTATAGGTACATAATATTATGTATGTAGACATTGAACAATAACTTTTACTTATTAATCACTCATTTACCCAAAATGAGACTATATAGATATACTCATTAAAAGAAAATAACAACACATTTAACTATAAACATGCCACTGATATTTATACCAATATAATATATAAAATAATATAGAGTAAAAACTCTATATTCTTTATTTAAAACTCAGTGTTAATATAAGGTATCTGTATTAACACTGAGTTATAAAATCTATAAGTTTTTATTAGAATATGATTATATGAATATGATAATTATGAAAAATATTATCTTTTACTCGGTGTCAAAATTAGCCTAAAAATGTGGTAAAGTATCTACATTTTTGTTCGCCAAAAACGATGTTTACTCCCCTATAGAGACGTACGCCATGGCGCCCATTTTACCCACCAATAACCATGGTCCGTTGTGTGTCTTTATAATTCTAAAAAGTAGGATATCTAATCTCCCCGGAGTTCTCTAATTGTTTCATTTCTTTTACTAATAAATAACCTATAGTTGTGGTAAGGTAAAAATATAAATAACGTTGCATGTCTCAGAATTTGTTTTCCTTATTTTTTTTTTTTTTATATAGTAGACTAGTGCTTTGGAAAATGGCACTGTCAGCACATGCAGCCTCTACTGCCACCGTAGTCGCGCATATACATTTTTTAGATTCTGAGTTACATTTGAGAAGTAAATTTTAGATTTTTGGATATTTTAGATAAACGTGTAAGGAAATACTACCGGAAATGACGTAAAAACGGTAAAAACACAATTCTGTCCAATTCAAGTTTTATTATTTCTTCGTAAAACTTCAATACAATGTATGATGTAATTATTTAGTAGGTATACTATACCTATTGATGTTTTTTTTTTTTTTCAATTTTAGGCCATTTTAGTTTTCGAAATTTTTAAATTCTAAAAAGGGTTATTTTGGGTTTGAAGACCTGAAAATTTAATACAAAGTTAATCGTACGTTATTCTAATTATTTTCAAAAATCTCAAAAATCAGTACCTAATCACTACAATATTTTTTAATATTCATTAAAATTTGTTCGATAACATTTATTATTTCGGTACCTACCTATGAAATGTATTCACATTTTGGGAAAAATATAGGTCTGTTACTGAAAAAAAAAAACATTGATTATGTTGATAAAATTCAATCAACAAAATACTGTCACTATATACAGCCAACAAACATTTTATTTGTTTAAAAATTATATATTTGTAATTTTTTTAATATTTATTGCCGTACAAAGTAAATAGTTTAATAAGACAACTCTATTCATTTATGTAAAATTAACTGTTGGGGAGATAAAATAATTATGTTATAATAAAATTTATATCAGTGATATATATATACTTTTATGTTGTTGTTGTTGTTGTTAGAAATAATAGTTATTATCAATTTTATCATTTTAAATTTACTGTCAAAATTGACAAAATTATATTTTTTAATCTAATAATATTTATATCATTAAATCATTGTGATAAAATATTGTCGATGTAACAAATGATAGATTTGTTAACTGGTAACAGATACAATTCGTTATTTTAAACAATATTTTTTTCAATGTAAAGACTAAATTTTCCCAGAGTATGTATTTCACTATTATGTACTTATATGTGTATAATGTACGTTATTATTTTACATTTTGAACGATGAGAGAAATCTATTGGCTTTACAATGATTTTCAATTTTTTCTTTATGAACGACATTTTGACCGGAAAGAGTTGAGCAGGAATTTTAGAGTAAAGAGCTCTTTTGATAGTAAATTGGTTTTAGTTAGTGTTTTGAAAAATTAATTCAATGATTTTTCCAGTAGTTTCCTTAAGGATATAGGTACATTTCTCGGCATTAAAAATCTATTTTTTTCTTATACATATTTTGAATGGTAAATCTTTTAGAAATATTTTAAGTTCACAATGAATCCAGTATCTAAATTATTAACAAACTTATATACGAACGAATCTAATTTGACCGCTCGACAATCGTATCTGCCATTATGCACGCACGTCAAATTTCAAATTTTGAAATTTAATAAAAAAAATTGAAATATATTTTTTAACTAAAAAAAACTATGTTTATCCATAGTAAATATTCTTATCTATCACATTCTGGTGGGCGTGATAACTACAAAACCGATCGTCCGATTTCTTTAATTTTTTGTATGAACTTATTCTTAATTGAGCTTAGAAGGCTTTTTTCGATAACTTTAACCAGTTTAAATTTTAACCATCTTTTTACTATTATTAACCATAATTTTACCATTTTTACTATTTCATTTAACACATTTTTTAAAGTGTGACTATTTGAATTTTTTTTTGCTCAAAAGTCTTTCATTGCTCAAGAAACATGGGTCTGCAAAATAATAAAAATTTCAAATTCTTGTTTCCGGCTAACTCTGTGACTTGAATCACGTCCACCATTGTGTTCGCAGAAAAATAATTATTTTACGCCTCTGCATGCCGACTCTATATTTATATTCATATTTTATATTTTTTACATGATTCTTATTTTCAATAATTGTATTAAAAAAAAAATTAATCAAAACAATTGACCCAATAGTTCTTTTGCAATTCATTATCATATTTTAATCTATTTTCAGAACATAAAAACGTATATGATCCCTTAAGCATGAAGAAAAACTATCTTTTACAACGGAAATATTATATAAATGTCTAGGGAAATAATAGAAAAGAATAAATAAAATTATCATGATTGCCTAATTTTTTTAAAATTATATTATTATACCAAACTTTGCTTAAAATCGTCTTTTGAATGCAAAGATTTATCTTTATATTCAAATTTAAAATAATATTAATATAAAATATAAAATATTATCTAATTGGAGGACCGAAGGGATGATGAACCAACTTCCATCATCTGTATTAGTTTTATTAGTTTTGCATAAACATTATATATATATACATATTGTAAAATTCGAGGCTCTCAAAATGCTGATGCCCGGGGGCCATGTCCCCCTCTGCCCTCCCTTAATCCGGGCCAGTTTTTATCTTTAATTAACTTTTCGGGTAGAATGAGTCGAATAGGTACCTATAAGTTTTGGAGTAGAGTTATTTTTTTATTGCAAATTCATTCTAGATGGTTCTTACCAAGGTCATTTTTTATTTTCATGTTAATATATTTTCAGTTTAAACTGTTTAAAGTTTATAATCATACACTATTATTAGCTATATGTTTTATTTGTTCTATTTGTTTTACTTTATTGTACTTTTTTTATTATCTTAATTGTTAAGTTAAGTTAGATCTTGATATCAAAATTTATAATAAAAATAGTGTTTCCTTATTTAATTTGTACTAACATTATTTAATATATTATATTATTATATCATAAGTAATAAAAACAAAGTCATTTTAGACGTTCCTAATACATAAAATTATAAATAATTATTAATAAAATTATTTTTTTTTAACTATTTGGTTCACTCAGAAAAATATAATCATCGAATAACATCTCTAAAAATGTTAATTAATATTTTATAAATTATAATATTAAATTATATTAATACCATGACTAGATGACATATTATTTGGCCATGATTATAATTATATGAGGACGCGATAATACATGCGTTTTGTTTTAACGGCATTAAAACACGTTTGCATTTTCTAAGTTCAACTTCTTCCCTAGTTATCGTAGACTTAAATTTTAAACAGAATATGATAGATAAGAATATTTAATATGGATGTATAGAGTTTTTAAATTTTTTTTAGTTTTTTTTTAATTTTTAAAATTTTTTAAATTTGATAATTAGGAAGTCTTAAGTCTTTCAATCACAAATTTTAGATGTTTAAATATATTTATTTAAAAAAAAACAACTCTATGCTCGGTTTTAGTTAAAGTTCTCATCTTTTATTTAGTATAATTATTTCTCTTTTATGATAATTTTTGATTATTAAATTGTATTCAGAAAGTCACAAGTAGTTTTTGAACAAATATCGCGGATAGCACAACAAAAAATTGCGATATGTGAATATATACGGATAGGTATATGAAAATTTGTAGAATACTTTTAAAATTTATTTTAGCATTTTTAATTGTTAAATTTTCATTATTCAAAAAACTAATCTTATAAAATCTAAACTAAAATCTAATAAATTGCCTATACAGAACCCCATAAAAATGGACGGTATAGCGTCCTCCTCTTAAGTGGGCGTTACACACTCGTTATTTAAGAGGTTCTGTAAACGCGATTTTAAAGACATTTTTAGAAATATAAAAATATTTAAATATATTTTAATAAAGTAATTTTAAATTGGTTGCGTGTCGGACTACTTTTATTATTGTGTAATCAAGACAATAGATTGTTAAAAAACATATTTCCGGCTTCCGCAAAACTGTTAAACAGGTTCTTTAAGTGATTTTAGAGTAAAAATACCTATTATACAATTAATAAAGGACAAAATTTTAGTGTGAATCTTTTTTCGGTTTTTAATTTATCAATTTAAAAAAGCTATATTGTAGTTTTAAAATGTTAATTTTTGTTTTTACTTTTTTAAACTTGAATAACTAGTTTTTAATAAGTAAACTAAAAATCTCTCCATTTTTAGTCCAAAATGTTGTTATTTATTAATTTTAAAATAAGTATTTTAACTCTAAAAACACTTAAAAAATCCGTCTTAAAAATTTTACTTAATCAAGTTTTTACCGCTGAAAATCGGTGGTGTCCTCAACTAACACCTAAATAAATATCATACTGATAACATTTTGAGATTCATTTTAAAACATAGTTAATAGGTACATATTCAAAATTCATTTTATCGATTCTAACAAGTTTAGCTTTGTATTTATTATTAATTATTCTATACAGCATTAATTTAATATATTCACCGCGTTTAGATCATAATATAATAATATATTTACAGGCAGTGGTTGCGGATTTTGAAATGAATAGTAGAGAAACTCTCGAAATTCAATTTACAAAATAGTTGCATCTTGAATATTATATCCTATACATATATTTTTATTCTCCACTCCACATCCCCCCTAGAGATATATATATATATTTTTTATATAGGCACACATATTAGTGGGGTTGAAAATTTTTGTAAGAATGAAACTAATTAAAGTAATACCTATTGTTTAATTTACATGATTAAATAATGAGTTTCGATTAATTGGGGAAAGGTGCTGTCCTTTATTGGAGCGTACATAAGTATAGTTCTTATATAAGCCATTTTCAACACATATAATAGTGTCCATGTATATGCAGAAATAACCGGCCACGGTGATATATGCAAACACATACCAAAAAATACCGAAAAAACCTTTTAAAAATGGGAGTTTAATTATTTTATTTTATATTTTATTCGTAATTTAATATTTTTTAATAAAATATCTACTGCATATTTTTTGGAATATTTTTGCTATGTTCTTCAACAATTTAGGTACACACGTATTAAATTCTGAACGGATAGCGAGGTATTGGTTTTAGAATAATATATTTAAAAATTTTTTTTTTTTGTGTAAGTATATATGTATATTATATACCAACACTTTTTCGAGCAGAATAAGAGTTGAGTAGGGATTTTCGGATAAAAAGTTTTTTAATACCTACAAATTTCTATTTTATATTTTATAAACTTCACTTTTCGATTTTCTCAACAAAATTGATATAAATTAGAAAATAATAGTATACCGAATTTCGTTCAGAATTTTTTTAGATTTTGAGTGTAGTGAAAAATGTATTAGTTACATATTGTGTCTGTTTTTTATATAATTATATTTTCTACATAATTTCGACAATATACTATTCAGTACCAACTTTTATAATAAACTAATATATATATTGTATATAATACAATTTAGTATTGTTAAGTCTTTGATATTATTTATATATAAATATTATTCATGCATATATTTTTTGTACATAAAATATTATATCCTATATTATATTATGGTCCTAATGACATAAAATTTTCACATAAAATAAATTTATACAGAGTATTAACGTACAACTATTTTTTTTTCTAATTTTGAGCTGTTTATAGCAATTTTAAATATTGAAGTTTTTCTTCATAAAAGAAATAATTTTAGTTAATATTGACATTAATACTCATTCACCGAAAAAATTGCAATAAATAACCAAAAATTGAGAAAAATTTTTTTGGAAAAATGTATTCAACGATATAATAAATAATAATATAATATAATATATATATAATAATATAATATAAATAATAATATAATTACATAATGTGTGAAAATGTCAAATCTTTACACATATTTTCCCCAAAATTCGAATACATATTATACCAAATTAATATGTTGTTGAAAAAATTTAAATGGATAAAAAAATTGTGACCACTGACTTTTCAGATAAACACTAAGATATTATGTTATCCACAACATAAAAACTTTGCTTCTTAGGAAAAAACTTTTTAAGTTACATTTAAGTATATATAACTGCAGATATAGAATTTTTCTGTGTGAGATAATAACTGACAAATTGTATTTTATATAATATGTATTATGTATAATATACGCTGTGCTTTTCGAAACAGTGCTTTTGCACAATATTAAGTACCTACCTAATAGTCATTAGGTCACTAAATTAAAAAAAACTGGGTTTGAACTTTGAGACCGATTATTATAAGTAGGTATAACATTACAATTTATAAGTACCGAACTGAAAATTGTAATCTTTTGAAGAACATCTATAAAGAAATCTGCAAACCCTTAGTGACTATTTAATATTACAATTTAATAGGGGTCAATGTTAATTTATTCGTTTTTAAGGTTTTCTATCTAGATTTGAGTATAAATACCGCTTGTCAAAAAAAGGGAGGGAAGGTGTGGAGTTGTGGACCTTAAGCCCTCCTGGAGCTTCCACTGTTCTATAACAGAACACATACCTATAGTTCAATAACAGAACATATAATATATAGATTATAGTTCAATAATGTCTATAGTATAGGTAATTATCTGGTACTGCTGAGTCGTCCTTTAAGGGGAGCGTGGGGAATCTGATTCCTTCACTCAGGAAAAAAGTCGGCAATTAGTAAATTTTCAAGGTGCAGTGTAATTTAAATGGTAAATTTAAAAAAAAAAACAAACTTTTTGTACGACCATCAAAAATATTGTATCTGGATTTTTTGTCCGATTACCCTTTCGAGATAGCCATGATGGAGGTACCTACTTTTTTACTTATAATGCATCTTTAAACTTTACAGCATGATTATTTACTAGATAACCGTGGTTTATACAATGTTCGGAACGTTTATTTAAAAATTGAATTCGTTCACGTTTACGTTCAACGCCTAAAATATGAACTACCTAGTTAATTAATTATTAGCAAAATATTCATGTTTCTTACATATTTTTCAAAAAATTACCGATTTATAGAAACTGTCATTTTCATTTTATGGTGTGCCCACGGAATTAGACTTTTGAATATAATTACTTATATTTAAATCTAATAGGTAGGGTATATAGCGAAAATGCGAAACATAAATATTTTTTAATTTGATTTGAATGGCCTGAAAATTGTTCAAATTCTTTAAATATATGAATGTCATTCACGTTCTATTTGGAAGAAACGAACGCTGTTTGCATGTCATTCATAAAATATGAACGTGAACTTATGAATGTCTTATTCTTTCCAAACACTGAGCTATATAGCTATTGAAAACATTAATTAGGTACATATATATATATATTATCACGCAATAACTAAATAATTAACGAATTTATAGTTGTGTAAATAATATTGATGATAAAACTGTAGCATTTTATTATTTATGTTTTTATATTATACATAAAGATAATACCTACCCAAACAAAACACTGAAAACCGTACGAAAATATAATTTATTTGGCACAATTACAATTTATTAATTATAATTGTTATTTTTGTAATATTCAAATTATTTCAATACTTTTGAAAATTATGTAAATTACTTGTATATATATATAGGTTGTATTGTATTGTATACTATAATATACCTACGCTACGAGCTACGTATTTTTATTTATTTTTTTAAATATTTAAAATATGTATTGGAACGTGTTTGAACTTTTTAAAAATATATTTAGGTATCTATACAGAAATATTCTGTGGTATATATTATTTAAATACTAATAACAGACAGAATATAATAATCTGGATAGGTACTTCAGTAAGGCTGTATTTAGATTTTATTTTCGGAAGGGGTCCAAAATACATTTTAAAATTTTAGTACATATTTAATTTACGTTTTGTCCAGATTTATGGATTTTAAAAACAGATTTGAATTTATCAACAAATTAACTACTTATAATCGAATTTTTTTACATTTTTCAATTTTTATATCCAATATTCGGTGGACTAATATTTAGTGAATATCGATTTAATAAGACTATTTTAAGGGGTCTCCACATGACCACATCACACGATTTTTAGGAGTATTATTTAGGCACAATTTATTATACTTTCTTTCATTTTTGTGCTTGTGTGAGGCGTGATCATTGTGACTAGTGTTAGTGGTGTTAGTAACCCGTATCAAAAATATAAGAGGGAGTCATTACTCGCACCCGCGTGCACATGTCAGCTATCTATTTTATAACCACGAAAAAATTGTATATTTTTACTCAAACCGACGATTCTAATTCCATCAGAACTTCAGAACGTCACAATGAATACATCAATTTGTAATTTTGAAAAAATATTCGAATTTTCCATAACATGTTCAAAATGTTAACAATTTTGGAAACTTTAAATGATTTTAATTATAGTATAAAATATGAAAATGAAAAATATAGCTCGATTCATTTCCTCGAGTAAGCAATGAAACATTTATATACATTTTCAAAATTGTTATCGGAGTATGCAGCGTGTCGAAGTGTTGAAATTAGAATGAGTAGATCGTTTTTGACCAAAAATATTAAAAAAGTAAAAATTCGATTAAAAATAAGGAGTTTTCGAATTCAATCAACGATGGACAAGAATAGGTTTTATTTTGTCTGTATATAAAACTCGTCTCTTCCTTAAAACTACCTTGAAAATCATATTTAACCATAGTTGGATATACATACATTTTTTTAATAAAATTATGATTACTTATTTTTGGCAAATTCAAAAGTTAATGATTTAAAAAAAAATATATATATATATAATATCTTTAACGATGCTCTTTATAACTGTATAAATGTGTTTTCCCGCATACCCATCTACATCACCATTATTTCACCTATGTATGCTTGTTTTAACACGTTTTACTGTTGCATTTAAATTAATTGCATAATTAAAAATATTGATATTGATGCTTAAAGCCACTATGGTTTACATAAAAAATGTATCAAACGTTGATAACATTTCGGAGGGGGTCTGGATCCCACGGAGCCCCCCTCAGATACGGCCTCGGGTACTTGACATATTATTATTGTAATATTGTTTGTTTTCGGTTTGCATTAAAATTGGAAACGTTGACGTGTGCGGACGCGGAGGCTGGAAAGTGCCACATATTCGTACGGAGACGTATTCAAACCGTGCTCGCGCTTTGCCTAACCTGCTCCGTGTACCTCCGAACGAAATTCATTAATCGTCGGTAACTTACGACACGGAAACAACCAGAAAGATTTTCCGTCCCTCATCACTACGACAATATCGTTCGTAATGTTACGAGCCTGCAGACTGTACAGCGCGCGTTTCGTATGATTTTCCATTGTTCCCGAAATAACGCAATTTACAACAATCATAATTACGATATCATATTCACAGTAAACGGTGGTAATCGCGCCTCCGCGGAAGACGGCGACGGAGAGATAAGAGCGAGAGAGAGTCGGCGAGTGTGTAAAACTGTAAAGTAACCCGAACGCGGAACGACGTACGCGACAATTATTGGTTCGGAAATGCGTGCGCGCGTTTACGTCGGTCCGGCGGACCAATGATAGGACACCACGAGCCCGTACGGACGTTTTTGTTTACATCATCAAAACATTTTATCAGCGCCGGGACCGCACCGCCGCCACAGTGCCACACGCATTTACACAGAAACCGTTCGCAGGGCTACGTCGTCCGTCGTTCGCGTCGTTCCGGTTTTTGTTATAGTATTTATTTTTTTTTCTACATTCAGACCGTACTTTACATCCTATTCGCCTACGCGAGCCTACTAGCCCCACGGGTATACCGCACACGAAAACCCGGTAAGTCCCGTCCGTATACAATATTACATATTTTTAATTGCAGTTGCGATGACGTGTTGTACGTACACTCATTGCCATTGTTGCTCGGCGATCGCCGTTTGCGTGCGGATGTACTCACATTGTTAATAATAATCCGTTATTGTTCTCTACTCGCGCGCAGCACGTTCAACCAGACGACGAGATGTTCCTCCACGCAGCGTTCGCGGCGTTCCTTCTGGTGCACTCGGCGACGTCCGACCCCGGTGTCGACTACACCAAAGAACAGGTGGCCAATTCCGAGATCAAGTATGACGAGGGCGTGCTGGTACTGACCAAAAAGAACTTCGACGAGTTGATCGCGACCACCGAACACCTGCTCGTCGAATTTTGTGAGTAACGTACAATACACTACCGACGTCGCGTAGGGAAAGTTTTGTTCATTTGTTTTTAAAGGTTAGAAAATTATTGTGTCCACTTGTCAATGACCTCCCACCCCCGTCCCGCCCTTTACACACGTTCTCTTAACGTTTCCGTGGATTTAGCGCACATACTATCCATAATGGTTTCCCTTCCCTGACGGGACATGAAACGACCAGAAATTTTCGTTTTGTTCGAGAAAATGGACCTTGCACAACCGCATTTACCGTCTCTGTCCAACCAACTTATAATATTACAGTAAATTTACCCATATCAATTAAAATTATTGGAAATTAAAAATAGTCGCTTCTTTATAAAATTAAATTTGGTAATAGGTAGGTAGGTAAATTTACTCTGATAATAAAAATTACAAAGTTATGATGTGGGAATGTTTGATGTAAATTCTGTAGGTATATTATCGGTTTGTTAGATGAAGACGCTGGATGCTACGTCCTCTCTTAATCTGATATGTACGTACCTACCTATACATTTTGTTCTACAAATACAAGAAATAATTAGCAATTATGGATTACTAATGATAATATTATGTAACATATTCCTGAACTGTTTATTATTTATAAATTCCCCTCTTTTTCTTTGTTTATCAGGAATTTTATTGTAAATTAATAGTTTCGCTTTAATTGTATAACTGTTTAAACAAGTTTTTAATTTAAACTAATAATAATACATATTTGTTATATCTATTATAATAATTGAAAGTTATTTGAAACCATATTTATTTCAAACTCAACAGAGATATATATATAATATAATGTATATATATATATATACATATATAATGTAAAAATGAGAGAATGAATGTATGCAAAAACAATTATAATGCTGTTTGTATTGTGAGTATTGAGAATGTTTCAGCAATAAATATATATGGTAGAAGTGCATAAAAAGTGAGTGTGTAGTGATATACCTAGTAACGTTTGTAGGAAATTTCCAAAAAAAAAAAATGTTTTACCATTTGTTTTTAGTTTTTACTTACCTACATTATTATTTTTTTTTCATAATAAAAGAGCAACAGCAAATGCCATAACTCTAATATATAAGATTTCAGAATTTATCTTTAACCACCACTGTTAATAATCAACTACATAGTAGCACAGAATAAAATATTATTTTATTATGTGGTAGTAATAGGTATGTCTCGAGGTATGTGTATATCCCGGTGTATGTTTAATATCCTTTTTTCTTTTTTCAAAATTTGTGATGGTATGAATCTAATAATTTAAATTTTATGAAATATTTTTCTAATTTGGAGAATATTTCTAATTTTTATTAGACTTATGTAAATATGTAAGCTGCATTTGAAAATTATATTTAATTTATTAATTATTAATTTCAGGAATTTCTTGAATATAAACTTTCTGAAATTTTACGACATTATTTTACTTAATATTATATGAAAATATTATAGAGTTATTGTTGTCCAACAGAATTAGGTTAAATTTTGTTTTTCTCCAAAATAAGTGTGTTAATTATTGGTATGTATAGGTACTTATTATTTCCTGTAAGTATTGGAAACAACTATTAAGCAGTGGAGAAAAAAAGTATTTAGGTATTTACTTTTTAGAGGAAAGCTGTTATGGTCAAATATAAAATATGTAGGTAGGTACCTATATAGATTATCTACTAAGAAAATTTCTTACAACTCAAACTTATACAAAATTAGGGTACTAATACTTATACCAGCATTAATTTTATTTTAAACAAGTAGTATGAAAAATCGGTACTTGTGTTTAATTAACACTTAAACTTAGTTTCACTCTTTTTTTCAAATTTTAATATGTTTATTGGTACGTGTAAAATATAAAAATACATTCAAACACAATCAAATATAATAAAATAACATTTTAAATCTTTTTTCTAGTGTTAAACCGCATTAACTGTTTTAAAAAAAAAAATGAGTGGGTGATAACTAAACAAGTACTGAAAAATCTGTAATAAATGTAATATTTCAAGAACTTAAAACATTGTTTAAATATTATAAAAATCAACTATTGTCATCAATATAACTTATAAATTTATTTTCTAAAATGATACCAACTTTTGTTAAGTCATAAAACATATAATATACCTTCTTCTTCTTCTCCTTCGCCTTCTCTCCCAACTATTTGGGGTCGGCCACCCTGGTCCTACACTTCCACTTAACTCTATCTCCCGCATCTTCTTCACTTACTCCCACCTTCCTCATATCACTCG